>APFE030746873.1:0-24035 GCA_000404065.3 Pinus taeda
TATACTTTGAATTATTTTTGCATACCAATACAATAAATAATGAGCATGAACAAGAAAAATCAGACAGTCACATCAAAGAACACCAGATATAAGGTGGAAACCCAATGTGGGTGAAAACCACCTGCTGCAATATGTCTCTATCTTCTTTCAAATTAGAAACTCCTTTTACAATGGTCTTGTACTGGTGCAGTCCTTTCCCAGTACGCAGGCTGCAACCTGCTGAGAGCTACAACTCTCTCTCGTTTTCCAGTCTCTCCTGAAAGGGAGCTACAACCCCCTACTTCTTTTCAAGGACCACTTTTCATAAATTTTCAAACTGGATCCATATACATCAAATGATAATCAAGTATATGTAAATAGTACAGTCAGCTGTAATAACCAGATCAACAATAACAAAACAGAACCCAGAACACCTTTCCAACAGAAAAATTCAACAAACAGAAGATCTTAACACAGATACGCGGTTCTTCTCTTACTGGCCTGCGTCGCTACGCAGTTCACCTTCTGCTTCTCCGCGTATACCCGCAGATCTCCTTCTTCTGGACTGCGTGGCCACGCTCTGCTCTTTTCACTGAACTGCGTATAGTACGCACCCAAAAACAATATCGCACCGCGTACTTCTCAGAAAGTACGCACCCAGAAGAATAATCGCGCCGCGTGCTTCTCAGAAAGCACGCACCTGAACCAATGGCTCCCTGCGTACCTACGCACTGAGACTTCCCCACTTCTGCGTACCCACGCACATAGCCTTCGGCGCTTCTGCGTACCCACGCACTTAACCTTCGGCGCCTCTGCGTACCTGCGCACTGAACCTTCGGCGCCTCTGCGTACCTTGGACTAGGGCTGAAATAACCTCAGATGCTCAGATCTGAACTTGTGCTCAAGAGATCACCCTTCGCCAATTCGCTTCTGACTTCTCCTTTATAAATCAATCTTTTAAGAACCGAGAACCCAATAGATCAGATCTTAAGATATTCAAAGACACAAAAGATGCTCAAGCCAAATGATCTCCTTTGCTTTATATAGGCTAGCTCTTCCTCAAATCAAGGATCATGGGGCTCAATAATAATAATAAAATAATCAATACCGCGGGCCGAAACCATGATAACCCAATACTGTTGGCTAAATACCACTGAGAAGCCCCACGGATGGGCGTTTAACTGCCTTGGAATGTGTGCACTTGGGTACGCACCCCATGAATGGGTGACCCGCGTATTTGGACGCGGTCCCTGCACGGTATGGCTACGGGTACGCACCTCCTGAACTGTTCTCCTGCGTACTTCTCTATTTTTCATCAAAAATGAGAGCCATGCCATGGGTGTTGCCATCAAGTACAACATCTGGAACATATAATCATACCAGAACCATATGCCAACACTATGAGTACTTTCTCTAGTATAGTGGTTCAAACCAACATTTACATTTTTGTCATTCATTCACATTCTGGTTGAGGGTTTCTTAGTTAACACCCTTGTTTTCCAGGTCCAACATCCTACAACTAACTATAACTTCACAACATGTAACTATACTTACCTTCCCATCAATTTATTCGAAAGTAAAAGGTTACCCTATAAATTATTTTAATATTTGGGTTGTTGTAGGTTTGCTTTACCAAAAGCGTATTTAATATAACAATTATCATACTCTCAGGTACTAACGAATTTACATTATTCCTTGGTTCCCTCAGAAAAAATTCTTTGAATCAGAATGGGGTTGTGTTGCTACCATCCTATGTTTAGAATGAAACCATCATTGGCTTAAGTCCTCCCATGGAGACTATTATAGTTTATGGCCTCTGTACCATGCCTTTTTTTTATGTGTACAAGGTTTTTAATTGAGTTTTAACACTGAGCATTATTGGACGTCCCATATGTAACTAGAATTAGATTAATACAATTATAAAATTCTCATATTAATTTCTCAGTATATCACATCTTGATATGTGCTTTTCTATTTGCCATCCTCCCATTTCTAAACTTGCATAGTAAATGAGTTATACAAAGAACTCTATTCTCCTTATCCCTTCCATGGTTATCTTTATCAATTTGTTACTTCCAAGTTTTTATAATAAAACATTTCCTCTACACATTTTAGAAGGAATAGAGCCCATATCAACAATACCTTATTTTCTTATTTATTTTCTATCAATGAATTTTTCTATAACAATTATTTATTGGAATTTTTACGTCTATATTTGACACCTCAAATAGGTTTTGTATTATCTTCTTTTTATAAAACTATATCTATACTTTCATAGTATGAGTAATAGACACTTACATGTCTTTATTGAATGGATTGCAATACAAAATTTGACAACAAGTCCCCCCTTCTATAGAAACCATTCAGATTCAAACATGGAGATAATTATATTTTAAATTTAGACTTATCCCTTCATTGTCCGAGCCAATAATTTGTATTTCTGGACTTCAATTCTTATGATTGATCTTAAAGAGTCAATATATCTCTAGACATTATGGGTGAAGTGATCATTCCTAAAAATATCTTACCATATTTAGGTTTCTTAACCAATTTTTTTTAATGTATCAATCAAAGTTTCCTGAGATACCAGTGTATAACAAGGCGTTGGTTATTATTATTATTATTTTCTCATAAGCATGTTATGCGCCCTAGATGGAAAATTCGACTCATAATTATTGTGATCATGCTTCTCATTAACTACCTGCATATTACGTGTAGGATATCCTCATGATAATTTTGTGCTCGATAGAGTAATTAGAAAATTTCATCACCACTTATAGTACCCAATTATAATAACTTTAATTTATGGAATTCCCTTGCAGTTAATAATAAAACATATCCACTAGTTAGTACATGTTTTCACGTATAAGTACTATACTTTATTCAACATGAATAATTTAAGTATTCCAAGTATTCCATCTTTCCTTACTAGATAGTTTTATTTAGTCGTTACATAATAAAAGGTAAACATACAATATAAGCAATCGAATCCAATCAATATTCTACAAGATATATTCAACTCAATGCAGATACCACACTACTTACATATTGCATAACTTATTTTATAATCATTTTATTCTCTAGTTGTTCTCCAACTTATGATAATTAACTGATATGAAAAATTAACATAAGAAAGTAA
The DNA here is from genome assembly GCA_000404065.3 of Pinus taeda. NCBI lineage: Eukaryota > Viridiplantae > Streptophyta > Pinopsida > Pinales > Pinaceae > Pinus > Pinus taeda. Next base: position 3,119 of record APFE030746873.1, read on the forward strand.
TAATTAACATGCATCTACTGGTAACCAAGTTGCATGGGAATACTTAGCAACATAGCACGTTCCATCTAACCATGAATTGTCTCCAACAATTCCCCCCAAGCTCAGACCTTCTTGCCTCTAGGAATCATTTAAATTTTTTATCTCTAGTGATTCAAACCAACGGTATTTATTAGTTCTCTTCCCACTAAATTTTTAGTAGTGTCCTTCTTTAAAGTCTGCCCGCCTTTTCGCTTAGGATTTTATTTTTTCTAAGATAGGAAAAATTATTTTCTTTTTCCATCTTAGCATTTCTCTCTAGCTAATCTTATCTGAAGATTTTTCCTACATAAGCACGACTTTATCTCTCGTTGTGCTTTTGCATATATTTACCCAACTTAATATTTCTCTCCAACTAAGAAAATATTTCCATACAACATAATCTTTTTCTCCCATTATGCTATTTTCGTTGTGGTAATCTTTCTCCTCGGGATTTTGGGAGAATTTTTGGGAAGGTCCACCATGTGGGCTTAACCACTGATAGTTTTTTATAATTTGGCAAGGTATCTATTACTTAAGTGCTCTTTCCAAAATATTCCCAAGCAACCTCATTTATTAATTAATTAATAAAATTTAATTTAATTACATATCAAATAATTCAATCTTGACTTCCATAGCCATTAAGCTCACAACACTTCAAAAAGTCTAAAAATAGTCATGCCTTAAAGCAACACACTAGGGGTATTAAACTTCATTCGCAGAAAATTGTTTTTGTCTCTTGTCATATGGTTTGAATGACCATTGTCCCCATACCAATGGTTGCCTTGATTCTATGCATACAAAATCACGTCACAATTTTCTTGTTCTTTCTTCCAAACCTTGGGATTTTATTTTTCTCTTCTCTGAGGGGTTGATTTAGAATTTTTAACCTTGCAATAATTGCCTTATGCCCATAATTATGGAAAAATAACATACCAACATGTCAGTCAATAATGAAAATGAATTGTTATCTGTGGGTATGCTTCTCCTTTTTCTGGAAAATCCATTATTAAATTTATAAACAGTATTTCTTATCTAATTTCTAACTTTCATGCATGTTAAATTCACCCTACAGTTGGCAGCTTTGTGTCCATAATTTGTGCATGTGAAACATTAGCTAGGAAAAACGTTTTCATACCAGGGTTTAATTCGACTGGAAAGTTTTTGATGACTTCTCCTCTAAGGTACAACAAATTGTTGTTGAATTCATGCTTATGCATTATGATTGTAGCTTACATCAATTTTTTGTTGATTATTTTGACTTTTATGCTTTCTTACAGTTCTTCATTTCTACTGGTTTAAATTGTTGTAATTATACTTGTTCTTTTGTTGTTGATGAGACAAATTATTGGTTGTTCTATGCTACTAAGTTATAGTGTCTTTGGGTGTTGTACTATCTGGTCCTCTTACGGCCTCAATGAAGTTGATGGTTACCTTTCCCTTTAGAGTTGTTTCTAAAATGGATTCACCTAATTTAAAGCCCAAATAGGTCTTCACTTGAGGGGGTATTTATACATTAAGTATTTCACTCAGATTGCTAGTCCCCTTGCTCAATTTTTGGGTTAGATTGAGTTGCATTTTTGCCTTTTTTTAACTCTTTTCTAAGAGTGACAACCTCCTCTTCAAGTTTTTTGCATGTTTTTTCTTTCTCTTTGAGACATTCTTGCAAAGTATCTTGTACCTTCTTTTCTTCTTCAATTTTCCAGGAGAAGAGGTGTCATACCTTCAGAATTACCTTTGGCTAATTGTTCTTTCTGCAACTTATTCTTCTTTCTTAGCCTTTAAATATCTTCTAAGGAACTGTTAAGCTCCCCTTCGAAGTCTAATTTGGCCACATGTTCATCAATATTTGCTTGATATTATCCTAAAGTGTCTATGGCCACGAGCAAAACTCCTTTGCAATGCCTTTAACACTTTCTTCATCAGAGGATTGAGCACTTTCATTTCTTGAGGAACTGTTGCTATCATGTGTATAGAAACTTTTCTTCTTAGTCTTCTTTTCTTTTTGAATTTTTCTATACTTCTCCCTAGGTTCATGCTCATTTGTTTTATTATCTAGACACTTAGAAGCATAGTGACCTACTTTACCACAATTAAAAAACTTGAAGGGAATCCTACCTTTATTTTTACATGAGCCTCTCTTTAGTTTTATGACGAACTTGGCCTCATTTTAATCTGATTCACAAAAAGAGTTTGCATGATATTCTTTGGTATTTTTATCTACTTTAAAGGCTACCTCGTTTGTTGTATATTTTCCTTTTGAAAATTTTCATGTTATAGTAGTAAGTGTACCATCAATTGATCCATTATAAGGGAATTGAGATCTTCCATTTCTTCTAGAGTTTATACCATGGGATTGGATATTTCTAGAAGTGATCTTAGCACCTTTTGGACGATAGTTGTCTCCTTCAGCTATTCATCAAGTCCTCTTATGGCGTTGACCACTTCATCCACTTGTAGAAAAAAAATGATATTTCCTCATCATTAAGCATTTTAAAAGATTCAAATTGCATTCTAAATCCTTGTAATTTAGCTTTAATTACCTTGTTATTACCTTCATAGTAGTTTCTCATTTTGTCCCATATTTCCTTGGAAAAGGTGCAATCCATGACTTCAACCAATTCTAATTCAGGAAGTCCAGCAAGGAGCACATTCGTTGCCTTAGAATTATATGTGAAATCTAACTTATCATATTTAGTAACCATGTCTAGAGGATTTTCATAGCCATCTCACACCGAATCCCAAACATCTACTCTAAGAGATTGTAAGTAAGTTCTCATTCTTACCTTCTAGAAAGTATAGTTTGTCCTAGTTAACATGGAATCCCTGTTGGTGTTTCCTCTTTCCTAGTGTAGTGTCCATTCTTAGGAATTAGCTTTGGTGACATTTGGAGAGGGTGATTTTGATGCAGTGATATAAATATTATGCATGTCCGACTTATTTATATGCTTCTACATTATAGACCCAGTTTGGTTCACATAGTTTTTGCATGCTTATGATAATATCTATTGTTGTATGTATAAGATTGATTTTGGTTAAGTGCATATTATCAATGTTTTATCTTTTGGTATCCTAGTTTGGACATAGGTGCATGACATGGATGGTGATCTAGGATTGAGACACATAGATCCATGGATGATCATGGTTATGTTGAACATATAATTATGATTTATGGATGATACATGATTTGCATGATTATATATGCTTAATCTTGTATTGAGCAAGATGTGGCAAGGGACCTGGTTATTTGATAACAAAGATGTTCAAATTATGAATCATTGTTGAATTCATTTCTTCAAAACCAAAATTACTGTGGAATTCATGCACAATTCTTGGTCTTGGAACAATACCTTACCAATGAACCATCATATGGGTATGATCTCATAATCAATACCTTAAGGTGAATCACAAAGTTTCATTAAAGAATTTCTTGAGGTCTAAAATGGGCCTCAAAACAAAAATGTACAATAAAAATCAACTTTAGAAGAACCAATAAGATTCCAGAGGATGATGTCAAACACGGGGGATGACTCAACACATTTTTGGAGTAAAAAAGTAAAAAGATAAAAAAAACTATTTTTTCAATTCATATTTTCAACTTATCTCCCTATTGTTTAACTCAAATTTTGAGCGAGAGCACTCATTGGATGTGAAATTTAATTCCTCATCTAGGGAGAACCCATGTTGCATACTTTCGATGGACCCCACTACATGAAAAATGAGAAATACATGAAAAATGTGATTGTAATCACATTATTTCATGTATTCCTTATTTTTCATATAGCAGGGTCCATCGAAAGTATGCAACATGGGTGCTCCTTGGATGAGAAACTAAATTTTGCATCCAACGAGTGCTCTCACTCAAAATTTTAGTAAAACCATAGGGAGACAAGTTGAAAATACGATTTGAAAAAACAATTTTATAATATAGTATATATATATATATATATATAATTTGATGATGTAACCTAATCTTATTTTATTATTTTCACTATTATTTTATAATATTCCTTAGGAGACCCATTTTATACCTCATAATCTCTCTAATGGAAATTATTGTAGATGAGAATCCATGGAAATTAGGGCACATAATCTTAAATCCATGAAAGATAAAGACGTGGAGCCTTGGATCTATAATAAAAGGATTAGGGTGCGGAGCCTTGAATATTTAAAAGATCAAGGTGTGGAATCTTGGATCCTTGGAGTAGATCAAGGCGTTGAGTCCTCAATCTACTAAGACACAGAGATGCATGCAATAGGGATGCAGAATCCCTATTCGCTGGAAGAAAAACACCACTCATGGGCAGCTCAGGGATGAATTTCTTTAATAAAATATCATTTCTGACAATTCTAGAGTGAATTTCTAAAAATAGAAAGTCATGTCTAGCATCTCAAGTGCGACTTTCCGAAAATAGTAAATCACCTTGCTTTAATTGGTAATCAAGTATATTTTAAGGAAAATCACTTAACTTATCGGTAATCAATCCTAATAGTTCAAGCTTGACTTAATCATCAATATTATTAATATTATTGTTATTATTATTTATGATACTATAATATTATCATTACAAGTCATTTTCATCACCTCAATCACTTCACACCTCTCCCCTTATCACTCTCATGGCTCTATGTAAGTCTCTCTCTCTTAATGATACATTACACTCTCTCTTATGCACGCATGAAAGAAACAGAATATTCCTCTTACGCCCATTAAAGGAATGTCATAAAATATTCCTCTTACGCTCTCTTTAATGCATATGTTACACTCTCCTTAACTAAGGCATGCATACCTCTCCTTAATGGCATGAGTTACACCTCTAAATGGATTATGTTACTCTTCCTCAATGCATGCATATTACTCCTCCTTTATGACAATAATTCATTGCTCCTCCTATATATCTATCTCATGTCTTCTCACTTGGGGGAGAGGTGGTGCATGGCGATACCAAGAATTTGAGAGATTTGAAGAAGATTACGAGAGGGAGAGACCTAGAGAGTGGCCAAATGCTAATCTAAATTACTAAGTATATCTACCCAATGGAGTTGAACATGAGTGGTATTGAGAGGAAGTGAAACTTATCTTCCTTAGCTTGCCTTGTATATCTCTTTAATGCTATATTTTGGTACTGCTTGTGAGCTCTTACAACTCGGTGTTTCCAGGTGGGGAAGTTCTCCCTAGATATGGTTGGGTGGAAAACCGGATGGTTCAAATGAGTTGGTTAAAGAATTAGAGATGGATCATATTCTAAGTGATTGGAGTTGAATATCTCATGGGTATATATTTAATTGTCCTAAAATTTTAGTATAGAATTAACAAAAAATAAATAAATTAAAAATATATATTTAAATTGTTGTAAGCATCTAGTTTTGGTTTAAGCTTGTGCTATTTGGAACCTTATTGGCTAGTTGAAAATGAAGACTAAGAGTGGTCTATCTCAAGTTGGAGTTATTATTGGTATATTTTATCATACTAACCTTGGTATTGTATCATTTGAGAAAGAAAGCCAAATATTGCTAAAGGTAATTAAAAAAAAAATCCCAAAGGAATTGGGTAAGAGTTTCATGATTTATGGTTTTGTTTCATTTTAATTGAAATAGGTAATTAGAGGTGTGTTTTAGAAAGGGTTTCAAAATATGTTTCCAAGTGTTTGGAAAAATCCCTTAATGAGAAATGCTATTATTTTTATGTAAATAATTATGCATGAATAAGTGCTAACTTATAGCTTACTGGAAAAGTAAGGAAATGGACACATACCCAAAGTATACCTTGAGGAATCATTGGATCAACCCTTAAAATAAAAATGCAGAAATAATGGCAGTCAAGAGTTTCAAAAAAAATTATTGAGGTAATTTTGAATCATTATGTGCTTACAAACTTTGCAAATGTAGATAACAAGGATACATGATGCATTAAAAGAATCATCATTGGTTAACTCTTTTTTTGGAGTGTTTCTTTATATGTATTACAATAGATCAGGATGCTTTCCATGTGTTTGGAGAAATGAATGAGTGAAAACAATGTTTGATGAACCTGAAAACCCTTCAGTTCACTTACAATAGATGAAATGGTTTTGAAAAGCATTTAGACAAATACATAATGAATTCTATCTTAATTCTTTGTTATGCATCGCTGTAGATTCAAGTTTGCACGCCATATGTTTGACAAAATCTGAAAATGAGAACCCTTTCTATTTAAAATATTTGCATCCATGAGTTATTTCATAATGACTCGGGACAACATCAGGGCATATCTGTACCACATGGACCTATAACCCCCAATTTGATTCCAAAAAATGCTTTTCATAACATAAATCATAAATCTGTGTGATTTTGCAAATTGCTAATGCCAATTATGTGCATATGTTTTCGAGTTTTTGGTGAAATATTAAGATGATTTAGTCTTTTTTTTAATATTCCGTCATTTGATGAATTATTTTATAAATTTTATGAGCTAAATAGGTTGAGGAAGAATCTTAGATTCATGTCAACATTGCCTTAAGAGATTATGGCTTCCAAGTGTTTGACAAAATGCCTCAATGGTTTTAGATTGCATGCTTGCAAAATGTTTGACATAATGCCTCAATGGTTGTAGATTGCATGCTTTCAAATTGTTTGTCGAAGGCCTCAATGGTTGTAGATTGCATGCTTGCAAAGTTTTTGTCAAAAGGCCTCAATGGTTGTATATTTTGTGCATATAAATTGTTAGATTAAATGTCTTATTGGTTGTAGGTTTTATGCAATAGAAATTTATGAATAGACTATTTAATGGGTGTAGCTTCCTATGTAAGTTTTTGTATGAATGTGAAAATGAATTTAATAAGTTGTTGAAGTGTGAATAGAGAATAGGACAGTTGTTACTTTTATAATCTAAATCTTCATTAAAAAGGGGGGGTTGTTGTTGTTGGAAACAATTTTACAGTGACCAATTCTGTAGGATTTGATTACTTACGCAAGTGAGCATAATAAGTTGTCCAAGATGCATGTATTCATGGGTGTAGTCTTATGTTTAAATGACTGTAGAAAACAACTATCATGTGCCCAAGTTTGGCAGGTCAATTAGTTTACTTCGCACTTTTTGAAAAATAATATGCTTCTAAATTTGTAACAATGGTTTCTCTTGCTGCAACACTCATTATACAAATTTCATGATTCAAGCAATGCCATTTTGCAAATAATTGTTCTCTCTTCATAATTGGGATTAGGAATTTTTAATGGATGAATTTGGAAATGTTGTTGGGTTAATATCTTTTGTGATTCCATTTTCCATTTCATAAACATATCATATTTATTATATTTTCTAATGAAGCGAGGCATATTCCTCCTTTAGTTACCTTGTTACAAGTAGGTTAATACTCATACCCTTATATGTAATTTTTTGTGATATAAACATAATAATTTAGGTTCTTGTGGCATAATTTTGTGGTTATGATATCAAGAGTTAATAAGGGGAAGTTATTTAGCATAATCTAGGAAATCAAGTAGGTTGATCTAGCTTAATGTTCACACATGGCATTACGATGGAATTTATTGCCAGTTTTAGATGGAGATCATGTATAAGTATGAAAAGAGCACATGATATATTCTTTTAAACTTGAGGACAAATGTGTTTTGAAATTGGTTTTAAGGGAAAATTATCCTTGACTCCTTATTTTGAAATCGATGAAGGAACACGATTACATATGATAACTAAGTTAGTCATACTATTTAAAAAGAATAAACAAATTGACTATTAGTGTTCAATGTGATCTTCTATATATTATTAATGGTTGGTAATGTGAGACCTTACACCTAATTAGACATTTTCCTTTATCTTCCTTCCAACTATTAGACTAATCCGGAAGGAACTTAGCTCTCGTACCAATTGTTAGAAACCAATATAATGTTGGGAGGGGGGGTTAATTAGTTTTATGACAATTAAAAAAACTTGATTTCACAAAGTAAAGGATACTTAACAATAACAAAAACAATCAATAACACATCACATTCATAAATAAGGACACAAGATACAATGTGGAAACCCATCTAGGAAAACCACCAATTCTTTTTATATTATGATGCAATTCAAGCTCCAACTTCAAATACATCAATTTGTAGGCTACTATCCACTAGAAGGATTCAACCCTCTTTCTTGTTGCGAGCACCAACTTGCTAGTTTCTTAGGCTCCGACCTAAAGGAAGCTCCAAATCCCTAATTTATCAACACCCACTGAAAGGAAGCTCAAACTCCCTATTATTCAAGCACCAACTTGCACAACCCTCTTGACCTTTGTTTCATATAATTTTCATACTCAGAACATGAAGGCTTTCTTTCTTAAAAAATAATTCTCTATCCTACTCATAATATCACCTCTCTCAACACACCTTTCATTCCAATTACATACATATTCTGCTCATTTGTTGTTGCTTATAAAGAATTTATAGCTGATCATCTTAGTTTTGACATGAATTTAACTTGGGTTCTATTTTTCAACTAAATCTTATCTTGTTGTTCACTTTCTATTTAATTTATAGATCTATCTTTGTTCTTCATGTGGGCAATACAAGTTTATTCCCTACACGTTGTTTTGGAATCAAATTCCGAGTCTTTCGTTGTTTTGAATAAATTATGGTTTGTAACACAAAGTTTAGCAGGACTTCCAATTTTAGTAGAACACCAAATTTTCCATATGAGCACTGTCAAATATGCATGGAGACTAGACTAAGGCTTAAAATAGACACTATAGAATGGTTTTCATAAGCCACATATTCCTTAATATTTTGATCCTTGTAGTGTGGGCTTAATAACAATCAACACTAATCAAAATGCACACAAAACTTTTATACCGGAAGCTAAACACCCCAAATAAAGACTATAGATTGGTTGAGACTCTTGTGCCATTATCATGTGCCTACTACACTTTCCAAATAACATCAAGGTTTAGTCATATGCCATAACTCTTGTCTTTTTGTATCACAGGCTAAACTTATTGAAATCAATATTGTAGACCAGTGACTATTGATCCTCTTGCACCATTATCATATGTCACAAGGCTACATTAAAATGGACCAAAGGGTTGAAATTCATTAACACAAGAATTGTTCATTGACATGACCTCTGGAATGATTCCCTATACTGACAAAATATTAGCAAATGGAAATTTTCTCGTCCCTCGATCTGTCAAGTCAGACTGTTGCCTTGTTGTGCCTTCCTCTCCACTGCTGAGGAGATATATGAACGTTCTCATCAGCTGATGGAGGAATTCCTATCCCTCAGTCTCAGCCTCTCAGTCTCGTCCATTTCCACTACTTACTGATGCCAAGATCATCGAAAGAAATATGACATCATCATTGCATCACCATGTTGTTAATTTTACCACTATTCTATGTTGTTACAATCACTTTAGCCCAATTCTTATCTTTAGATGACAATCTTTCAAAAACAATTTAATATTCCAATGATCAATAACAATTGTAGATAGAACAATAAATGTAGTAAACAACAAGAGACAAATAAGAGACACTTGGTTTAGTCAAAGATAAGGGGAAAAACCTTTCAAATCATTCGTCTTATTAGATTTCCATAAAATTTTCAATAAGAGAGAGTACAATGATTCAAATATTCAATCACAAAATTATCTAGCAAAACAACCAAACAATGTTTAGAAATATGAGCCTAGAAACAATACTGCTCAGAGATAACTTTCCAACATGGAGTCAATTGTGGTCAATTGTAAAAATGAAACCCTAGTTTCCAGATGCATGGAGAGAGTGTACATGTGTGTAGTTGAAACGTTCCAACTGCATGGATGAGCTTGTGTGCCCGTGGTTGCAAATGAAAATTCATTTTGGAAACCCTGCGACTGCAAATCAAAACCCTAGATCACACGTGTGAGCTTCAGACCCTACACGGACCAATCTCCACGAACCACTTCAGACTTGTGTGAGACAAATCAAAGAAGAGAGAAGAAGAACATGCTTCATGATCATGTCCAAATCAGGGTCACTTGACTTGTATTTATAGGCTTCCAAGGGTGTTCAAATTCTTCTTAGGGCTGACCTGTTTTTTTGTGCACATGTGGGTTTCCACATTAAAAATATAATTTTCCTCAAACAAATTAAATTCTTCCAAGGTATAGGAGGGGTCTTTCTTGATGACGAATATTTTCCAAATGAGGGAATTTGTCCCTGCTGCCAAATTAACACTCCCTTTTACCAAGGAAGATTTACCGTCTACAACATCGTCCCATCTGAAATATCATCTCTGCTAATTTTTTCTCATATGTTGAACATTCTCAAATCTCAAAGAAGAAGAATTTGACCTCGGAGGGGAGCTCAATCTACCACCCTCAATCCATCGAGGAGTCATTTCTACCACCCAAAATCACTGTCAGCTGGGATCCCAATGCTACGACCCAAGAATCATCATCATCGTCGAGGAGTTCCAACTTGACCCACATCATATGGGAGCCAATCTCAACCTACTATCCAAGGACAATAAGCAGGATACAACTTACCATGAGGTAAGTATTGCAACTCTCTTATTGATTTCTAATCTTCCCAAAATGGCCCTAAAGAGTCAAGTGGTAGAACACCTGCATCCTTTCACTTAGGAAGGATACTACTTACCAAGAGGTAAGGATCATAACTATCCCAGTTCACTTGGGTAGGATACTAATTACCGTGAATGGTAAGGATCACAAATCTCCCAAGTCAACTCAACCCATTGGCCAAATGGGGAGGAACAATCCCAACAAGCCAAGCTTGTGGGTAGGATGCCAATTGGGGTATACTTTATCAAGTCCCAAAGATGAAAATAGGCATGATGCTACTTACCGTGTGGTAAGGATCTCAACTATCCTATTGTAAGATAATAGGTAGGATACTACTTACTGTGAGGTAAGGATCACAACTATCCTATTGTATAGAGTTCCCTCAACCCTAGGAGCTCTTCGACTTAATTCCACACCTTAGGAGCTCATATAGGGGGGAAGAGCATCGCTCAAATTCCTCAATGAACCTGGACGCTTACCCGAGAGGGTCACATCCATTAGTCCAAGTTTCTCTCTGAAGACCAAGAAGTTCCCTTTTGGCAAAGCCTTGGTGAGAATGTTTGCAATTTGCTCATCATCAATATATGATGGAGTCTCACAGCTCCACTTTGTACCATGTCATGTATATAATGATATCTATTCTCAATATGCTTGGACTTGTCATGGAACATCATTTTATTCCAATTAAATCCCACTCTTATTGTCACAATATATTATTGTTGTACCCATGACTTTCTCAAACATCTCTCCAAGGAGATTTCTCAACCAGATTTCCTCACAACTAGCCATGGTAGCAACAATATACTCTTCGTTTTCCATGCTCAAAGCCATTGAATTATGTTTCCTACTCATTTCAGATATCATGGTAGATCCCAAGTTAAAACAACATCCAGAAGTGCTCTTCCTGTCAATAACATTTCCATCCCAATTAGCATCAGTTTATCCATGCAGTTGAACATCACCTATAATATATCTCAAACCTAGATTTATTGTCCCTTGCAAATATCTCAAAATATGCTTGGAAACAATCCAATGTGTATGATGTGGCTCAGTTATGAATTGATTCAAGGTGTTTACTGCAAAACATATGTTCAGATAAGTGTTCAAAAGAAACATCGATGCTCCAATCAATTGACGATACTTTGAAGTGTTAGCCAAATTGGATCTAGCAACATCTCTGCATAACTTCTTGATATTCATCTCCATCAATGTGGCCAAGGGCTTGCGTTTTTTCATAACAAATCTCTCCAATAACTTCACAATATATTTTCCTTAAGAAAGGAAAATTCCTCTAGGTCTTCATCAAACTTCTAATCCCAAAAAGTAATGCATCATGCCAAGGTATTTCATCTCAAACGCAGAGGCAAACTCCCTTTTACACTTGATCATCAGAGTCTCACTAGCTGTCAAGAATAGGTTTTCAACATATAAAAATAAAATTAAAGGCATATCTTGGACTACCTTTAAATAGAGATTGGGGTTGGTACTACTTCTTGTAAATCCAATCTTTGCGAGATAACTGTCAATGCAGGCATACAAAGCTCAGGGAGCTTGCTTCAAACCATATAATGCTTTCTTCAACTTGCATACATGAGTTTTCCTATCCTTTACCTTAAATGCATGAGGTTGGTCAGCATAGACATCTTCCTGTAACATGCCATGAAGAAAAGGCGTCTTGACATCCATCTAGTGAAGGGTCCACCCTTGACTAGCAGCAAGGGAAAAAATCGATCTAATAGCTGTGTAGTAGGAAACTGGTGCAAATATATCATCATAATCTTCTCCCTCTTTATGGGAGAAATCTCTAGCCACAAACCTTGATTTTTACTTTTCAATTCTTCCATCAGCTCCATGTTTGATCTTGCATAGCCATTTTGAAGTGACAATGATTTTTCCTTTAGGTCTCAGAACATTATCCCATACATCATTCTTCATAATTGATTCATATTTTTCATCCATGGCACATTTCCAAACCCATTATTTCACTACTTCTTCAAGTGTGGATGGCTCAACCTAGATCATAGTTCTCATAGCTACAACATACCCTTGATACCTGTAAGGTTTCTTGCTTTCTCTAAATGTCCTTTTGGAAGGAATGAATCTTTTAACATCTTGTAAAGTATCATGAAGTCATAGAGGTCTCTTTTTAGGAAGAGGATCACTCGGAGGAGGGTCCAATAGGTCCATAGGCTCCATGGGATCATCAACAATGTCCTCTTCATATTCTGGCATAGAGGGACCTTCCAATATGTCCATATCATCATATTTCCTTGGAGGAGGAGAAGGAAGGTATATGAATTTCCCAAGGAAAACATCTTCATTGAATGTCACATCCCTGCTAAACTCAATCTTCCTTTGACCAAAAACATATATTCTAAATTCTTTATAATTTTCACAATATCCAATTTACCTTGTTTTTTGATGGCTTCAATCTTGTTCCTCTTATCCTTCGACACATGAAATTATATGGGACAACCAAATATCTCAAGATGAATAATTTCGGGCTTCGTACCCGTGAACATTTCTTCGGGAGTCTTGTTTTCTAAGGCTTGATGAGGAACCCTTTTTTGTAAATAGAACACTATTTTTGTTGCTTCTCCCCAAAGGAACTTTGGTAACCTCTAATCATGCAACATAGCTCTGGAAACCTCCACAACAGATCTGGTTTTTCTCATAGTCACTCCAATTTTCTCGAGATTATAGGGTACAATTTTTTCCTTCTTGCAAAAGTCAATGAACTCATTTGAAATGTATGCCTTGCCATTGTCAGACCTAAAAATCTTGATTTTCTTCCTTGTTTGATTCTCTACAAATGCCTTGAAGTTTTTGAACATATCAAAGGCCTCTTCCTTGTGCTTCAAATAGTATATTGATGTCTTCTTGGAGAAGTCATCAATAAATATGATGTAATAGAGATGGCCACCAAGAGAATGCACTGGCATAGGTCCACAAAGGTCAAAATGAATGAGTTGAAGAATATCATTTATTTTATTCTTTCTAGAGAGGAAAGGTTCCCTTGTCTTCTTTCCACTAGTGCATCTTGGACATACTCCATGACTTGCTTGAAGATTGGGCATCCCAGAGACTAGCTTATTTAACTTTGGTAGAGCTTCATAATGGAGATGTGCCAACCTGCATTCCCATAGCTCATTCTGATGATTGGTGTCATGTATAATTTCCACAAGAGGTTTCCCATACTCTCATTCCTTTGTCCTCCAATTCAGAAATAGATATCATGTTCTTCTTTAGTTTTGGAACATACATCACATCATGAAGAAGAATGGATTCCCCATAATACAAGTCAAATTTAACAGAACCAAAATCTTTCACTTGATATGTAGCATTATCCTCAAGAATTATTTTCAAACCTCTCTTCCTCTCTTCTAGATTTGAGACGATTCCTGATGTCCAAAGAAGTGCCTAAAATCCCCACTATCTACCAACCAACTATCATGCAAATTTGGAGGGCGAAGAACTAGAAAGTGCATAAATAAGAATATATTCATATTGACTAGCAACTACATTATTTTCATACCTAGAGTTTCTTTCTTTCTTTTGAATATGATTACTTCTTTCTCAATCATCAGGTGAATCTCTTCTTCTCCTCTCATCGTGTCTTCTTCTATCATCAGCTCTTATTTTATCATCATTTGTTCTTCCATCATTTCACCTATTGTTGTTGTAGCCTTGGTTGGATCTAGGAGCTTCCTTCTTGCCTCGAAAATCTCAGGCATAGTGACCATACTTGTGATAATTTTGGCAATACATTTTTCGTTTATCCTTCCTCAATATTCCCTTAGAGTATTTGGATTTGGGATAATAATTTATTTGCTTGGATGGTATTCCTTTACCTTTCTTTTTCTTTCCTTAATTAATGAAAGCAACGAACTCTCCTTCTTCATGCTTTTGTATTATGCCTCTCGAGATCATCATGGATTCTTCTTGAGTAAGTTTTCCAACGAGCTCATCAAATGATGGTAAGCTATTATTTTTCCTTATAGTGGTAATTAAGGTTTCCCACATAGGAGGGAGACCTTTGAGGGTTACAATCACCAACTTCTTGTCAGATACAATTTCCCCAACTCTCTACAATTGATCTCTAAAACAATATATCTTCATAATGTACGATTACACAAACTCTCATTTATTCACTTTCATATTTTTGAGATGATCCTTTAAGGAGAACATCTCATTCAAATTGTTGACTTCATACATGCCAACCAACTTATTATATATGTCTTTAAACTTATTAAATTTTCCCATAAGCAAGTAAATGATCTTGCAAACCATCAAAAATAATTTTCTTTGCTTTTAACTCACCTTTCTTGTACTTGTTCTTGGAAATCAAGGAAGAATTCTCTGGAGGCTCAGGTACTTTTCATTGAATGTATTCCAATGCATCATTGTCCTCAGCGATGATTTCCAATCTGATCTTCCAAGCAACAAAGTTTAATGAGTCACTAAACTTCTCATTTTCCTTGAAGAATGAGGAAGACATATTGACCAAACCCTAATAGGCTTATTCAATTGTTTCCAAGAGTGATTTCACTTTGATCCTTGTCTCCTTGGGCTTCTATTCATTTCAACTATGATACCATGTTAATTTTACCACTACTCTATGTTATTACAATTACTTTATCTCAATTCGTATCTTTAGATGACAATATTTCCAAAACAATTTAATCTTCCAACGATCAATAGAAATTGTATATAGAACAATAAATGTAGTGAACAATAAGATAAAAACAAGAGACACTAGTTTTGGTCAAAGACCGGGGAAAAACCCCATAAGGGGGAAAACCATTTCAAAATTTTCTCTTATTAAATTGTCATAAAATGTTCAACAAAAGAGAGTACAATGATTTAGATATTCAATCAAAAATTTATCTAGTAAAAAAACCAAACCATGTTTAGAAATATGAGCCATAAACAATATTTCTCATAGATAAATTCTAACCCACGGTCAACTGTAAAAATGAAACCCTAGTTTATTATCTCACAGAGAGAGTGTATGTGTGTGCGGTTGAAATGTTCCAACCACTTGGATGATCTTGTGTGCTTGCGGTTGCAACTGAAAATTCATTGTGGCAACCTTGAAACTACAAATAAAAACCCTAGATCACATGTGTGAGCTTTGGACCCTTCAATTTTGGACTTGTAGAACCAATCTCCTCGACCCACTTCAGGCCTGTGCGATCCAAATCAAAGAAGAGAGAAGAAGAATATGCTTAATGATCATGTCCAAATGAGGGTAAGTTGACTTGTATTTATATGCGTCCAAGGGTGTCCAAATTCTTCTTAGGGTTGAGATGTCCTTTTGTGCACATGTGGTTTCCAAATAAAAAATGTACTTTTCCTTAACCAAATTAAATTCTTCCAAGGGCCAAGAGGGTATTTCTTGACGAGGAAGATTGTCCAAAGGAGGAAAATTTTCCCTGACCTACCAAATTAACACATGTCACTCATCGAGTGGTGCCATGTGTCACATATATTTGACCCACCTGAGCCCTCGAAAACATTGAATCTGCATGCCACATGTCATTGTCCTAGACTATCATGCCATCTTGAGTGGATGTCGTGCATACATCATCATTTCTATGTCACTTTCTGCTTGTAATCATAATCATGTCAATGAGGTTGTTCCACCTATCTTAGCACCATGTCATCAATATGGAGATAAGAGGTTTTGAGAATTTTGTTTTTTGCAATTTTCCTTTGTCAAAACTTTTACGCTAGGGTGATATTTTTTTTTATGTTTAATGGCCTTTGACATGAATTTTCTCTATTTATCTAGTTTTTCTATCTTGGGACCTCCATACCCTTGGCATAATGTGCTAATGAGAACAATTCAGGGTGAGATGCCAAATATTTATGGTAGTTTCTAGAAATATAACATGTCTCTCATCTTGGGAACTTGGAATAACTCCACTGATAGGAAAAATACCTAGAAAATAAGTGAATTGTAGAAATCAATACTGGGGAAGAGTCTCATCTCTTGGGTCTGTTAGTCTTGGAGCTTGAGTCCTTTAATAATAATGCATTGATAATAAAAGGTTGAGGAGAGATACATGTCCCCTGGTCTGATTGAAACCTTGATCTGATAATCACCCTATGAGTGATCTCAGTTAAAGAATTATGAGATGAAGGTATTACAAACTCATGTGCTAGTGTGTGTCTATGTTATTTAGGCAACGGATCGATCAGATTGCAAATACACAGACACTTGGAATGGAAAATAGTAGAGAAATACAGTAAGCAAATAAAAGAACATAACAAATTAATAAGGAGTTCACCCTATCCTCCAGGGCTATGTCTCTGGTCCAGATCTTAGTGGTGGCCTTATTTTATTGTGTCTTAAGCAGAGAATTACAATGCAGGAGCCCAATATGAGTCTCCTTAAACATATTTGCTTGGCAGGGTGGTTCTTGGATTCCCCAAGCCACTAGAGTACACAGGCTCTTTTCCTTACCAGCGCTTTGACCTTTCTGGTCTGATAGATCCTCTCAAGGATGGCTTGACTTTCTCAAGCTCTCTGGTGCTCGACGCTGCCTTTAGTTAGCTTGGCCCTCTGTCTTCTTACTGCTTTTTGGTTCACTGGTTCTTCTCTTCTCTGTCTTCTGTCTTCAGTGTTTTTTCCTTCCGCTTTATCTGTTCATGGCTTTAAAGCCATTCGAGCTCATGGCTATTCGATTCCTCTTCCACCTTCGTTGGATCGCCTGCTACAACTTCGTTTGGAGTTCCCTGTCTCAGCGTCGTCATCAGGCCCTCAGGGAGTGGCCACTTGTCCTCCCGTAAACTGCGCCAGCTTGCTTCGTCGGTTCAATTCTTCGGTTACATCGTGGAATGAGTCTTCCGCCACCTTGGCGGTCAAAGCAGACCTCAAATTCTTCTAAATATTGGCTTAATCCCTCATCAAATCTAGGCTTACTGTCGGGTGCGATATCAGCTGTCATATCTGGATCCCCCATATCCAACTCCATCCGCTCATTTTGTGCAGTTGACTTGCTCGACTGTTAGTGCGCGATGAGCAGTGGTTTTCTCTCTCCTCCGCTTGCCACGCGTTGGGCGCTGAGTGGAATCGCTCCGCTTTCACTAAAACTGCTTACCGCCCAAGGATGACCCTAATAAAGACCGCCGGTTTTCAGAGCACGGGTCTCGCCTTAGCTTTTAGCCTTTTTCCCCACGGTTTTCTTGGCTCCCATGCGACCAAGCGCTCGGGGCGTCTCCTTCTCAAGGGTTTCTACCTAGCGATGCATGATTAGCGCTAATCGCGCATCAAAAATTGCCTCCCTTTCCCGATCCGGGCTCCTTAGGGGCTAGTTTTGCCTCCTGTGCAGTCTCCATGGGCCTCGGTCGCGCGCTTTGACTGAGGTCCTCATCGTTCCATGCTAGCTGCTAACTGCCACTGTTTTATAGGTGTTTTCGATCGCTGCTCTTAATTCTTTGAAGTCTGTCCCGACCTGATACAGTCATGGATCTTTTGATTATTCTTCATGGATCCGATTTGGATCACGGCCTCCCCACTGAAGAGCTTTTGGACCACCAAAAGTTGGTTTTCAAGCATCGACTAAGTGAGGGTACTGTTTTCTCACTTGTCCAATCTCAATCCACTTTGCATTGCTTGAATTTGAACCTTTGAGCTCAATTCTGAGGTACTCAACATCTCCTCTACGCATTGTCCTCACCTTCCTATCCAACACTGTGTCTTCCTGCAATTCATTAAGATATTCAGGTAGCATGTCATCAATAGAAGGCAACTGAATTTTCTCTTTAGGATCCTCAATAATAGAAGGTTCAAACAATCTCAAGCAATCTGCATTTACAACTGAGTAGCTGTGCATGTAAGCTGGTAGATCAAGGCGAAAAGCATTTTCACCAATCTTCTCAAGTATCCTAAAAGTTCCATACCTGATAGGCTTGAGCTTTTTACCTTCACCTTGCATCCTGTCCTTGCTAATATACAACCAAACCTGGTCACCAACTTGAAAACTATGCTCCATCTGATGCTTGTCATGCCTAGCCTGGTATTTGGCTTGGCTCTTTTCTAGTTGTTCCTGTACTGCTTGGTGGATCTCCTAGATCTGTTCAAGGAACCTAGTTGCCTTATCCACATCACTATGTCCATCAACTGTTGTATCTTTACCAAAGACAAAATCCAAAGGAGACCTTGGTGTGAAACCAAAACAGGTTTCAAAAGGATATCTCTGTGTAGAAGAATGTTTTGCTCTATTGTAAGCATGCTGCATATAACACAAATGTTCATCCCAAAGCTTAGGACGTTTACTGCAATATCCTCTTAGTAACTGGATCACTGTCCCGTTAACTACTTCTGTCTGGCCATGTTTGTGGATGAAAAGCTATGCTCTTGTTCAGTTTGGTGTCCATCAGTTCCCACAGACTTGACCAAAACTTCCCCAAAAATCGGGTGTCTCGATCAGATACAATGGAAGTGGGTAATAAAAAATGAACCCATACATGTTCAAAGAACATTTTTTCAGTTTGTTCAGCTGTAATCTATTTATTACAAGGTATCAAAATACACATCTTGCTGAACCTATCCACAACAACATACAAATAATCATGACCTTTCCTAGATTTAGGCAGTCCTCCAAAAAAATCCATGGAAACACTCTCCCAAGGGTGAGAAGGTACTGGTAATGGAGTGTACAAGCCTAGCTTTCTGTTGCTAGGCTTGCTTTTAGCACACATAGTACACCTTCTTACATATCTAGAAACTGTCTCATTCATTTTTGGCCAATAACAAAATCTTTGTAGTTGTGCAATTGTTTTACTTACCCCAAAGTAACTTGATATCAGAGAAGTGTGTGCCTCTCTGATTATCTTTACTCTCTCTATTTGTGGAATGCAGAGTTTCCCACAATGATATAAGAGTCGGTCCTTTATATGATAATCCAATTCTTCTACTCTTTTGCCTTGACTCAAAGTTGCATATGCATCTCTAAAGTCTATATCTTGAGCATATCGTTCAATGTAGCTTTCATGTAGCACAGAGTTATGCTCAAGTATAGTAGATGCATTTATAATGGGTCTAGATAACATGTCTGCAACTTTGTTATGTATGCCTTTTTTATATTTGATGACCAAATGAAACTGTTGTAGAAAACCCATCCATCCGCAGTGTCTTGATTGCTGCAACTTAGTTTGGGAGTGTAGATATTGAAGTGGTTGATGATCAATATATATTACTATCTCTTTTCCCATTAAGCAATAATTCCACTTTTTCACACTCTGAACTAGTGCATACAATTCTTTATCATATGTAGGATAGTTAACTACTACATAATTAAAAGTCTCATAATGATAACATATGGGTTTACCGTGCTTTGTCAACACTGCTCCCATGGCATAGTCACTGGCATCTGTGTGGATCTCGAATGGTCTTTGTAGATCAGGCAGCGCTAGTACAGGGACTGTATTGATCTTTTCTTTCAAGGTGTCGAATTCTTTCTGATGTTTGCCTCCCCACTGAAATACCTTTTTCAATCCCGTCAAAGCATGTAAGGGAGCTGCAATTGAGGAAAAGTTAGAAATGAACTTCCTCCAATATTGTGCTGCTCTTAAGAAGCTTCTCACTTCTGTAGAAAACTTGGGTTTAGGCCAGTTTACAATGACTTCCACTTTAGAGGGATCTATTTTCAATTCACCACCCCCTACTATATGACCCAAATAATTTAGAGATGTTTTGCCAAATTCATATTTTGAGAGCTTAACATGAAGTTTTTCTCTTTCCAAAATTTCTAATGTCTGCTTAAAATGCTTTAAATGTTACTCCCATGTTTTACTAAAAATCAGAATGTCATCCAAATACACAATAACAAAATCATCAAGAAAAGGTCTGAGTACATCATTCATTAATCTCATGAAGGTAGCAAGAGCATTAATTAAGCCAAAAGGCATAACCAACCACTCATACAATCCCTGCTTTGTTTTGAAAGCAGTCTTCCATGCGTCTTGCTCTACAACTCTGACCTGATGGTATCCACTGTGCAAGTCTAGCTTGGTGAAATAAACAACTTCCTTCAATTGATGTAAAAGATCATCTATGCGAGGAAGGGGATAATGATTTTTGATTGTTATCTTATTTAGTGCTCGGTAGTCAATGCACATTCTCCACGAGCCATCTTTCTTTCTCACCAAAACAATTGGTGACCCACATGGTGATGTGCTAGGCCTGATGAACCCCTTCTCGAGCAACTCCTGCACCTGCTTCTTGATTTCAGCATTATCTAAAGCAGACAACCTGTACATTCTAATGTTAGGCAATGGAGCATCTTTCTGCAAAATAATATCATGTGCTATTTCCTTTTTGGGCGGCAGACCTTTAGGTTCTTGAAACAAGACATCATACTCTG
>APFE030746873.1:25882-50232 GCA_000404065.3 Pinus taeda
TCTTTCCCTTTTCCTTTTGAGTGGTCATGGGAATGAGACTCATCTTCTTCTTTGTCTTGTTTATAACCTGATGAATCTTCATCCTTATGCTTTCTAAAGTCCCTATACATTTCTTCTACCATGGACTTTTTAGCTAGGAAACTTTCTATGAATTGAGGGTCGGGTCCCACAGAACCTTCCTCTGTCATTGTCTTCCGAGGATAGACTCTCCCAATTTCAGGATTAGTTTCGACCAACTCTCCTTCTCCTAGTTTGAGCTTTGATCTAGTGAGCATTCAACATCTAAACCAACACAAGCTTGTCTAACCTTCACGGCCTAAAGCTTTGATACCACTTGATCTGATAATCACCCTATGAGTGATCTCAGTTAAATAATTATGAGATGAAGGTATTATAGACTCATGTGTTGGTGTGTGTCTATGTTATTTAGGCAACAGATTGATTAGATTGTAAATACACAGACACTTGGAATGGAAAACAGTAGAGAAATACAGGAAGAAAATAAAAGAACACAAGAAATTAATAAGGATTTCACCCTATCCTCCAGGGCTACGTCTCTGGTCCAACTCTTAGTGGTGGCATTATTTTATTGTGTCTTAAGCAGAGAATTACAATGCAGGAGCCCAATATGAGTCTCCTGAAACATATTTGCTTGGCAGGGTGGTTCTTGGATTCCCCAAGCCAGTAGAGTACACAAGCTCTTTTCCTTACCAGCTCTTTAACCTTTCTGGTCTAACAGATCCTCTCAGGGATGGCTTGAATTTCTCAAGCTCACTAGTGCTTGACACTGCCTTTGGTCAGCTTGGCCCTCTGTCTTCTTACCGCTTTTTGCTTCACTGGTTCTTCTCTTCTCTGTCTTCTGTCTTCAGTGTTTTTTCCTTCTGCTTTGTCTGTTCATGGCTTTAAAGCCATTCGAACTCATGGCTGTTTGATTCCTCTTCCACCTCCGTCGGATCGCCTGCTACAGCTTCGCTTGGAGTTCCCTGTCTCGGCATCATCATCAAGCCCTCAGGGAGTGGCCACTTGTCCTCTTGCACACTACGCTAGCTTGCTTCATCGGTTCAATTCTTCGGTTACATCGTGGGATGAGTCTTTCGCCACCTTGGTGGTCAAAGCGGACCTCAAATTCTTCTAAATCACAGCGTAATCCCTACCGTTAGACACGATTTTAGCCATCAGATCTGGATCCCCCAGATCCAACGCCATTCGCTCATTTCGCGCGGTTGACTTGCTCGACTGTTAGCGTGCGATGAGCGGTGGTTTTCTCTCTCCTCTGCTTTCCACGCGTCGGGCGCTGAGTGGAATCGCTCTGTTTTCACCAAAACTTCTTACCGCCTAAGGATGCCCCGATAAATACTACCGATTTTTGGAGCATGGGTCCCGCCTTAGCGTTTAGCCTTTTTCCCCACGGTTTTCTCGGCTCCCACACGACTGAGCACTCAGGGCCTCTCCTTCTCGAGGGTTTCCACCTAGCAATGCGCAATTAGCGCTAATCACACATCAAAAACTGCCTCCCTTTCCCGA
The DNA here is from genome assembly GCA_000404065.3 of Pinus taeda. NCBI lineage: Eukaryota > Viridiplantae > Streptophyta > Pinopsida > Pinales > Pinaceae > Pinus > Pinus taeda. The sequence continues at coordinate 27,407 of APFE030746873.1, forward strand.
TCCGGGCTCCCCAGGGGCTAGTATTGCCTCCTGTGCAGTCTCCATGGGCCTCGGTCAGCATGCTTTGACCGAGGTCCTCATCGTTCCATGCTGGCTGCTAACTGCCACTGTTTTAGAGGTGTTTCTGATCGCTGCTCTTAATTCTTTGAAGTCTGTCCCGACCTGATACAGTGATGGCTCTTTTGATTATTCTTCATGGATCCAATTCGGATCAACCCTTGGGGCACGATAATGTGGTTGTCTACTTTGTAAGAGTGTGATCCCTTCTGAGCTTGTAATTAGCCGATTATGTTAACAAAGGAATTTGTTGCAAAACAAAAGGTTTTTAAGAAACCTTGAGGCATGAAACCCTATCAAATTTCAAATTGATTTTTTTTTTAACCCTTAAGGCGATTTTCAAGCTTTCATATATAGTAGGAAAGGTATTTCTAAGACCTATCCATCTAGGTACTTTGTGAGGGAATATTATATATGGAAGCTTTCTCCAAAATTTGGCTCCATTCTAGACCTTGAACATATATGACCGTGCACTTTGACATCAATGAAAACACTATTCTAAGATTTAGGCTCATTTGTATAGCAATAATATATTAATTTATGGTGCAACCTTGAGTGTGGATTGGTACAATTGTATCAAAGCAAAAGACTTGGATCAGAATGAGGAGTTCAAATTTAAGGGGAGCAAAGTGAAGATTCAAGCACAGTGACTTGTTAATCCTACATGCATATTAGTTGCTTTCAAGACAACATAGAACCATCAAAAACGTGTTATATCCTTTTAAGGGAGAATGTTTGGAGAGAGAGTACCCAGGCCCTTTTCCTTTGATGTCAAAGGGGGAGAATGAGCAAACATTGGCATGAGAAAACATTGAATATTAAAGATGGAGAGTAACTAATCATAAACAACAACAGTAGAGAATAAGAAAACAATTGTATCATGTCGGAGGAGTGTTTCCAAGTAGTAGTATTTCCATCAATGACCAACAGTGTTTGGTAGTGTTTCCATCAATGCTAAAGGGGGAATTTTTTTAACGAAGTGTTGTCATTGATCTCAAAGATTAGTCATTGATGTCAAGCCTAAGGAGATTGTTGAGGAAAGTGTTGTCATTGATGTCAATCCTAAGGAGATATTTGAGCATTTTCGAACAATTTTTGTCATTGATGTCAAGTGCAAGTCATTGTTGTCATGTGTAAAGTTTGGGGGGAGCCTCATAAGTGTGTCATCATGGCTACATTAATGTGTGTTGCTGATCAACTTGAGGTCAAGGAGGAAGGATATATATTTAAAGGTAATTATTCTTTAGTTCCTCATCTCAAATTAGAAACCTAAGTGTTTGGTTGGATAGTTCTCTCAGACACCTTTCCAACAATATGTGGAACTTGATCTAACTCCCAAGGAACAACAAGAAAATCAAGTTTGAAGGCTTGTGATTCAAAGTAGGGTTCTATAAGATTGTGTTTCTGCATATGCCAAATTCTAGATCCCTCCTCATTAAAATTTGGAAATGTTGGGGGGGCTTGAATTCATTTTATTATTGTTTGATCTGACATGCTAGCGATATTTCATTGTCATGATCGTGAAGGTGTAAGTGTCTTTAGTTTCATAAGAGAAAAAATTTGGATTCCCCCTTTCATTAAGCATCATGCAGACAAGGGGTCCTCAAGATGATTCTCAGCCTTTGATCAAGCATAAGCAATCAATGGCTAATTGAGTTAGGAGATGGCCTGATACCAATGGTGGACCGTAGATAGGTGGCAAGACTGGACTGATTTGCAAGGATATTTAAATGAATTCACCTTGAAACAATGAATTAAGTTTTATTCTACCCTAATTAGGTAATAGCCTTAAACCATGATAATGATTAAGTATCTATAATTAGGGATTAACCCTAATCCTCGACAACACGACCTTGAGCATATGTAAAATTCAATTGTGAGAATGGCTTATGGGCCTGAGACAGTGAGGAACTAACACAAAAGTGACTAGGATGATATGGCATAGAGGTACATGTGGCATACTAGTATGATGTGGCACAAAGGTACACGTGGAATAGCAGGTGATGTGGAAGTGACATGGCATGATTTATGAGAGAGCTAATAAATTACCCGATGATTTGGAATTTTATCAATGTTTATGTTGCCATGGGAAGAAGAGGGATCTTGACTCATTTAACGGGAAAGAGAGGTTGTTCCTTGTTTTGAAAATAATCTTATGTGTATACCTTTGAAATTATTTAGCTTGCTTGAGTTTTCCTCATTTCCCTTCTCTACTTGATCGAGTTGACACATTAAAACCAACTCAATATAAAAGGTTGATTCAAGGAAAGAAGGTCCTATTATAGATACAAGAATCAAATATCTACTAAGGATTTCGTTAGGAAGAAAGTTATTTTCCGTCTAATAATCATGGATTGTTAAACATATTAGGCCTAGACAAAGAAGGAGACCAAGAGTTAACTAAGTGATGTTAGTTGTCACAGTTTCCTCTTGAACTTTGCCACATTCCTTTAAATCCAAATGAAACATATTTCACACTAACTTAGTATGTATATAATTTTAAAAAGGTGTAGAAAGAAAAACACAAATCAAATAAATGATAAAACTAAAATAATGCAAGAAATAAAACTAATCTAAACCTAAACCTAAACTAACATATGGAAGGTCAGGACTATGTGAAGTGAAATTTCCAATGAAGCCACAAAAGTGGCTCCTTACCATTAAGCGGGAGGGTAGGAACAATAAAAACCATTATGAAACAAAGTGCAAAAATGAATAGATTAATTGATAAGCCTTGCACAAGGACTTGAAAGAAAAACACATTGGTAGAAAAATATGACAAGAAAGCTTGTGCTAACCAATCTACTATTTTGTCTTGATGACCATACAAACCTTGACAACTTCTCGTGTAATTACATTCATTCAGGTCTCCAATCTTGGCAAAAATAAAGAAATATCGAAGCTTATTATTAGCAGTAGAAATTTCCAAATAAGATTCTTCTAACCACTTGGAAATGGGATGATGATATTGAAAACAACCCAGTGAAGAATCTTGAAGTTGGAGCGAAGACATATTTTCAATCAGCGCAATTAGATTATGAAAATTATCCCATGAAGGAACTTTGATATGATCTTGTTCAGAAACCTTGCCAAGATCATGACATCTTGACTTAACGATTGACAAAGGCTGAAGTTCCTTGACTTCTTTACAAGTTTCCAAACTCTCAAATGGTGAATCATCAAACACAAGTGGCTTGGAAAGATCAACCGATGGATGTGCATAACTATCACTAGATGTATCAATGAACACACGGTCAATCCTGCTAACTTGATCAAATTTTATATCCATGTCAAGGAACTCTTCATAGTTAAATAACCTATATGAATCAAATGAAGGACTTGCTTGAACACTTGGAGTTGTAAACTCTTCTTCTTCACATATTGAAGATTAGGAATGAAACAATTTATGAACAACGGATTCCACCCTTTCCTCTTTTAATTGAAAATAAACACCACCCCATTCCTAATTGTGATTAATACCAACAAAATAAGGATTTAAAATATTCAAATAAAATTACGATGTAGCTGATTCGTTAAACATATCAAGAAATGATCAATAGTGTGTTAAGGGTGAAGAGGGAGTGGAAAAATCAAATGGAAGATCATAAATTATAATTGATTCTTGTTCACAATATGAATCCCACACATAATCATCATAAAAAGTGTCATGGACCTATTGATCCTATATTTGAATAATGTCATCATCTTGTACTTGATCACTATAAGAATCAAGAGAATATGGTGGAACAAATTGATCAGGTGGATCAAGACAAAGAGGTTTATAAGGTTTAAATGATAGAGGACAAGAGGTATATCTTTAAGTAACAATATCAATAATTAAATCAAATTCAAGATATAACTTACACATGTTTAGATTCTGATTATGAGGGCAAAATGGAGGTGGGAAAGGTGGATCAACAATCTTATTTTCAAATTTTCCAACTTCAACATCAGTACATGAGACTAGTGTAGTCGGTAAAGAAAAAGGAGGGGGAGAATGAACAAAAGGGAGAATAGGTTCCTGCTTTGAAATTTTAAGTCTCCCATGACCAAGAAAATATGGGAGACTTAGAAAAGATTTAGATTCAAGAGGTTCCAAAGAAATCCGAACTAAAAACTAAAACTTTTCATTCATAAAATCCCAATCCACGTCATCCTCAGAAAACCCATAACAAAAGTGAAGAAAGAAATCAAGAAAATATTCTAATGATTCATTAGATTTTATTGTAAGTCGAATAATCTTCTTATGTACATTTTGATAATCATACATGTAAAAATATTGATGAAGCTATGTGACAAGTTGTTCGAATGAGTGAATGGAAGTAGTTGGAAACGTATGGCACCATTGTTTAACACGATATTCAAGAGTGAGGATCAATAATATACAAGCACCATCTTCACAATCAACTTCATATGAATAACAAAAGCTAAGAAACCAAAGACTGTGCTCAAGAATGGTTGTTTCACCTTCGCCATTGAAATTCAAATTTGACAAGTTATAAATTATTCTTGTGGGAATTTTCAGATTTTCATTCTTAGAAAAACATCCTAGGATTATGATTTGGGAGTAAGACATTCAATATGAAAAATTGAATCCAGACTTCACTGGATCAGCTTGTCATCTAACCCCCCTTCTAGTGCCAAAACCTATTGACAGCATTGGAAGCCACCAAAAGTAAGGGGGTCTCCCTGGTATGAAGTCCCAATTAGACCTCACACCATTTGTGATAGGAGCCCTATTTAGATAATAGCCCTGACTACCATAACAATGATCTTAAATATGTGCCCTGGTTGTAATAAACAACATAAGAGATCATGCACATATATTTGAGGGTAGAAAGTGAGTAATATTTGTGAGACACCAACTGTAATGCATAAAAGGTACTTCCACGAAAGGGAAAAGAAAGAGTGAGTGTCAAGAAAAAATGTAATAGTACTATCCTAAAAGAGACGCACACACAAATAGAAAGAACCATTAGTTAGCCTGAAAAATAGTTCACAAGATAATAATTATCATGAAAGCAAGTACAACACACATTCAACAAGATATATACTAAAGCCAACGAAGTAGTTCATTTTCCTTAGCTTGTATGAACACAATACCACAAACATTAAAAGAATATTCTTACAAAATCTACGATACATGCTTGAAAGTTCATTGGTTCTGAGAGATTATGATGATTAAGTGAAATTTCCAAGTACACAAGACAATGATGTGACACTAGCCCCAATAGTGGAACATGAAACTACCACTTTCTTCTCCAAAGAATGATCTTCTCTCTTATGCTAAACTATAGAATCCAAGGTTAGCAATCTAAAAGTTCCAGGCCTTTTGCTTCAGTTATGAGGGTTTATTTGTAACAAGTGTGGGGACCTTTCACCTCCCCTTGTGACTCGTGAGTTCCCTCATGACCCTTGAGCTCCCATGTGAGATTTGAGCTTCTCTATGTCCATTAAACTACTTAATGACTCTTCACATTCCCTATGTGACTCTTGGACTTCCACTTACACATTTACATTTCTTATTATTTTCGAAACACAAAATTTCATATGACAAAATGTGGCTATGGCCTACTAAGCCAAAATCAGTACATTATATTCAAAATTGAAGAAATTGTAACTTGACGACTACTACATGTAGATCTGATGTAACATATTGGTGTCAAGCCTTGTATTAAATTTCTATATTTCCAATATTTGATGTAAGATCTAGATTATATTTAATCTTTCCCTCTAATGCATCTGAATATATGATCTTGGAACCAGTTTGTATGTTATTCCACCATAAGAATAACTTCATATTCAACTTGGTCTGCTGAGCTACATATTGTAGAATTGTTTCCTCTGTGACTTCTAAATCATCCTTAGTTGTCAGCTATCTCATGTTTCTCAAGAATTCTTCTATCTCTTTCTTGATAACATTTATTCCCTTTGTTTCCGCAAATGATTTGATAGAAGGTATTTCATGCAGTATTACCACAGAATCCAATCCACGATACAATCATGAGTAGGCTGATATGGTGTTGATCGCATAATTGTTGAGATGGTCATTGACCTGTATAAACATTTTGATCTCTGATTTTTCCATCTCAACATTTTGCCTTCCTTTCATAACCAACACTACTAGTGTATTCCCATATTTGGTGCCCCATTAATGGATCACATCAATAACTATGTAAGTTGTCTTCAGAACTTTTACATTCTCTCATGATACCCTTTGTATTGCATGCAAGGGAACCAACACCTTAATAGAAAAATCAAGAGACGAAGCATCATATTTAATCTAAATCAAGAGAACTAACTAGATACGAAGCATGTAAGAGTAAAACAATACATGTAAAAGATAAAAATATCAAAAGCGACACTTGTAATGTAAAAAATAAGCACAAAAAAAACTTATGAAAGGAAAAATTAAAAAAAGTGAACAAAAGAAACAATTATGAAACTTACCTAGAATAGTGATGCACTTGTCACCAAAATCCCATTGTGCTCAAGAAATCCACAGAGCTCCAAATATGAGTGTGACAATGAGCTTTAGGTTAGCTTGTTATATAGGTGAGCACTCATAGATTTAAGGTTAGGGTTTTAAGCATGCATGCCAAAAATCGAGGAGATAAGCCTTAGTTGACTGACACATGTGATAGTGGTAATTTAGGAAAGTGCACCCATAATGCCATCACATGGTGCACATTAGTTGTCATCAAGAAGTGCACACTACCTGTCATCAAGGAATGAGTAGTTAACTAGCTCCGGGAACTGCATAGTTTACTAACACAAGGGATTGTGCAGTTGTTTGTCACAGTGGAGTGCGCAGTTAAATGTCACAAGAAAGTGTACATCTGCCTATCTCAGAGTTACATGGTTTCCTATCATAAGGAGTTGCATTTTTCACTCTCACAAGGAGTTTCATAGTTGATTGGCACAAGTAATTGGGCAATCCCTATTGTTAAGGCATGAAACCAATGCCAACAAGGAATGGTTAAGCTTGTCTTCACAAAGTGCACACTATATATCTTTGTAAGTTGCGTAATTAATGGTAACAAGGAGTGATTGTCATCATGAAGTGCATATAATTGCTTGAGCAGAGTGAACAATTAATGGTATCACAAGCTAGGTAAGTAGTTGCGACACTTAATATTCCTATAAGAAGACTTAATACTTAGAAAAATAAGACTACGATGGCCTTAATAACCCAAAACAACAATTCACATGACCAAAATGAGGCTCCCAAATTAGAGTATAGGAAAAAAATTGGAGGGTGTTTGTAGCAACTACAACACAACCCAAAGAATGGAGATGAATAACAAGGAAAGATGTGAAGTGGTAAGTATGAATTACCTTGGACACACTATATCAACCCTTGTCCCCTATTAGTGCCCCTATTAAACCCTAAGGACTTAAAGGTGGTCCCATTGGACTACGGTTAAAGGCTAACCTCTCAGGTTATCCTTTGAGATGTTAAGTGTGGGAGAAAGGATACAACCAAGAGTGGTTAATCATCTAATTTCCTCGTGATTCATATTAATTTTCCTTAACATTAAACGAAAGCACATGATTGCTAAATAATTAAAGTACCCATTGGTAGATAATCCAGGTGGATATTGGTGGCCACCTGCCTATTCCACTTAGACCGCCACTATTGTTTCTTTTCAGTTTCGTTAATTGTAGCACAAATTAATATTTTTGGCAGTTTTCCGGTCCTAAACTTTCGGACCCATTTTGAGGGACTAAAAGACAATTTTTTTTTTTTGGGAAAACAAAGAGAGCGAAAAAATGCAAAACGTTTTTCTAGTCTATTTTTCGGCCTTCTCTTTGAGATATTCAAAACGAGGTATTATGATAGCCAAATGGAGATCATATGCCAAAGTTACGACCCCGGGAATTTGACGTTCCAATTACTTACCCCAATGGGGCCCACAAAATTTTTGCGCTTCATCTCCTATGGTTAAGTTTTTGGTTTTTTAGGGTTTCTCATTATTTCTCAATGATAAAAAGGCCACTGAGCCTCATTGAAACATAGTTGAGAGGCATGTAGCCACCATATCTCTTCTCAGAGATAAGATACCATCGCCCGAGCTTGTTTATTTCCATTTTGTATGTAAGTATATTTCAATTCTTTGATATTAATGAAATAAAGTTTTATTTATGCTGCATCTTGATGTTTATGTTTGTAGCTATATTCTGTTGTGTTCCTATATAAGTACAGACCAATGGTATTAAAGTTGTTTGTTCTTTCTCTTTTTTTCTTTGCATGTCCCCAATGACGTCAGGGTATAAGGAGTTAGGAATTGAAGTGGTTGAACATTTGCAAGACCAGCCTCGCAAACCTTGATGGCCTACCATGGTGGAAGAAAAGAAAGATGAGGGAGCAAGAGATCATTTCAAAATATTGCTTGAGGAAGCCCTTGAGCGATAGAGGAATACGATGATGGATATATTTTCCCAGATCCTTCGACGGTTACCCACAGACGACACATCTTCATCCATAAGCCACTGTGGAGGCACTACGCCTTTTAAGGTACAAGTCAAATTTGACGTTCCCATATTTGAAGGCCAGATAAATGAACACGCAATAGATAGATGGTTAAATTTGTTGGAAGGATATGTTTCCATTCATGAATTTTCCAATCGAGAAAATATTACTTTTTCACTCCTCAAAGCCGCCACCCATGTCAAGGACTGGTGGGAAACCTACTGCGAACAAAAGGATGAGAGGGGATCCTCATTTTTTTCAGTCGCACCTACCTGGAATTCTTTCCTAGACACCATAAAGGACAATATTACCCTCTCGGGACCTATGAAGATAATTACATAAAGTGGATTGTTTAGTCAATTTAATGTTCTTAAATTTTAAGCATAAATTATCGACTAGGGCAGGTAAATTGATGAAGTGCAAGTGCACTGTATGCGCTAGAAGTCTTTTATGTTGTTAAGGTGATTATTTTATCGTTATCTAAGTTAATGTCAAACTCTACAATTAGTGTTGAGATGATGTTTTTTTTTCCCGTGGAAAAAGTCGTAATTTTATTTATAAGACAAATTTACATTTTGTAGATGCTAAAAAGCATATGCTGAGATGCTGATCCGGTTTTCACAGAAACCAAAAAAAATAAAAAATGAAAAGAAACAAGTCGAAAGAGTATATATGGGGGAAAAGTCAAGCTTTTCGCCCTTTTTTCTTCTAAACCTTTGTCCACTCCCCCTGAGTCTCTATTGGAGATATAAGTGCTAGCGTTGTATCCACCACAGGTTGGGGGTTGTCTTTATCAGAATCTGATGTGTGTGATATGTGTTTTCGCTTGGATCTGCTGGTATCCATTGTTTATGGTATCTTTGCTGACTGTAAGTCTATAGGTTCTTGTGGATTTATGTCTTCTACTTCTGGTTCTTAATTCATCTGATTGGTCTCGTTGGGAGTGGCACATTCCACCTCTTCTTCCTCCTCATCCTCCGAGAGAGGTGGAGGAAATTGCCATCCCTTGGCCCGTTTCCCTGTTTTCTTCTTCCTACGAGTGTCTTTTTTTGCTGTTGGACACGTGCTTTGTAGGTGTCCTTTTTGTCGGCAAGTTCTACATCTGAATGCTGTATTTTCATAATCTAAAACCTGTATCCAACACCTCTATCTATGCTTCAGTTGGATTTGATCTGGCAAGCCTTTGCTAAGGTCTACTTCCACACATATTCGTGCAAAAGTGTAGATTCTTTCCTCCAGTCTTTGGGTGTCCATTTTGATGTAATGCCTAATTGTATTACCAATTCCTGCAAGTACTTGTTGACTCCAGAAGTGTATTGGGAGATTGTGAAGGCGAACCCAAACTGGCATCTTAGAGACAACCATTGTATTTGCATCAAAATATGGGAACCATGGTGTGATGAAGAGTCCCGTGGACCCCCAGAACCAAGGTCCTTCCTGTATTACCAAGTCTCTAGCCTTTTTTGTAGGAAAGTTCATTATGAAAAACCCCTTGGAATAGAGATGTATTTCACAATGTGTAGTCCAATTTGTGAAAATCCAATGAAATAGATCAACAGGTTTGGGCCAAAAATAGTTGAATCTACATATTATTGCTTGTCTTTCATATATAGTGTAGTGCTCATCTGTTTATGATATATCTATGCTTAATTCTGGGGTATGATTCATAGGTTCCACAATGTATGGCCTTGGTTCCATACCTGTTTGTTTTGGTGTTGTTTCAGCTGTATTTTTCCCCTGAAGAATGCTTTTGAAGGATATGTTCCTTGTTTTTTTCCCCTGATGTATTCTTGCATTTTTTATTGTACCAAACCCACTTCCCTCACCCCTATAAGGATTTCTGTTGTTGTCTGCCGCACCCCCCCTTATTCTCAGATTGAGAATAATTGTTGACAAAGATGCAATTTTGTAATCCTTGAGGTACTTGGTGTCCTATAATGCTCTGCCCTCATGTAGCAGATTTTGTGAGCTGGTGGGGTATACCACTTGTTGCAGGATAATATTCTTCAGATGCTTCACTGAGTCATTCCCATTTACCCAAAGTAAATATGTTTTTCTGGCAGGGTTTTGACTAAAACTTGGAAACTGAGGGTACTTACCAGAGATCCAGATTTTGTCCATGGATCTGCAGCTTCTCTTCACCGCAGAGTATGCTCTGCATTCCCCATGTTATGGCCACTGATTATTTTAGAGTGTGCGTCCCTTGTCCAGTGCGCCGCTTTTACCCAGGTCCGAATCAGGGTTAAGGTGGAGGATAATGAATCAGATCTCTCCTTGATGGTCTTCTCATCATCATAGATCCAATTCCTCGGACGATTGCCTCCATACTTAGTCCCTGATGCCAATGATTGGATTTTGTTTTCACCGCTTCGATTCTGATGTCCTGATACATTTTCCCTTGGCTCTAGTGCCTTTTTCCTCCCCTGCAGAAAAAATGCATGCAGTGTTTTGGTCTTGACGAATACGGTTGGGCTCACCTCGAGATCTGTTAGGGGTAGATCTGCGTTATCTTTTCTCGGGCTGATAACCCAACACCCATCCTGCATTGCCCAAACCTTCCAAATGGCATCCTTTAAATCTTTGTCGGCTGTTTGATCTGACCAGAACAGGTACCTGTTTCCCATCCCTATGATCCCTTGTCCCGCTCTAGATGAATCGCAACGGATCAGGAGGGGCACATTCAGCCATGACCTGTATAGTGGTCGATTTGCCTCAGGGGAATCACATTCCAGTTTGTGGAGGAACCTGACGGCTGTTGGTCTATGGGGACCTCAGACTCCCTTCCCAGTTATCCCTTTGCTCCCCCTACCTCTAGTCTAGTGTGTGTCGGCGCTGCAGAGGGTAGTTTCATAAACCTTAGCCATCACTCCTTCTGTTTCACTTACGCAGAAAGAGATCATGAGCACCGTGTTGAGATGATGTTATTATCTATACTAGGATGTTATTTCTAAAATTTTATTGTTAATTGGTTACCCTAAATGTTATCTCTAGAATTAGTTCTGATTGAATTTAGTTTTTAGAATGATTGGATAATGATTTTAACTCTTTTCAATGAATATGTTATTTTAATTTTCTTTTCAACTTATCAATTGTTTTTGGATTTTTATGCTGCAGCCAAATAAAGCTAATTATGAAAGCATAAAATAACATAAAGAAAATCCTAATTTATCAACTCGGAAATGAAATGTGCTTGAATTCAGAAGCTGAGAAAGACTGCCACTCTTATCTACTGCAACTTTATTTCAATGCAAAAAGCAAAACAAAAACGAGATTATTGAGCTATGAAATCACTAAGCTATGAATGAAACAAAATCACTGAGTTATGTTAGGTATTAAGCAAACAAAATCATTAAGTTTATGCTAGATATTAAGCAAGTGAAATTAATGATACAAAAATCAATAAAGTGAACCTAGTCGCGAACTTCATTGAATTCCATCTTTAAAACATGAAAACAGGGCATCCGTGAATTAAATCTATGAAACAAAAGAAAATCTAATTGCAGTGAATCAAAGACATGATCTGCACACAGGGGCCCTCCACGAGGCAGTCAGTCGCCTTAAATCAACAACACAAAATATATGAAACAAGATCTTTGCATTAAGTGAAAAAGAGTTTTTACAGGATGCTCAAAATTACATATGTTGGCACACCCATTACACAAAGCTAACAGTGTTTTTATAGAATTCTTATTAACAATATGAGAAATTTAAGCCTACATGATTTCACTATAATCCTTATCAAAACCAAATCATATCGCTTATTTGTTGATTTTATATTGAAAAAGAAAATCGATGAAATCTCTTAAAATTCAGACTCTGTTGCAGTGCGTTGTCCTACTGTTGACTGCCATGGTTGACCGTGTTGTAGTGCAGATCTCCTGATGAATTAGCTCGATTAAATAGGAAGAAATCCATGAGAGGATCATTCCTATCTACCCATATACTCCTTTTCTAAGCTGGCGCACTCGAACCCTGTTAACAATGGAAGTAGTTGCAGATCTGTGGATTAGCTGCAGAATCAGGTCAATTTTGTAGCTAATGTAAACTTTAATAGAACAATAAGGCATATTGACAAAATAAGAAAAACAGGACATATGAATGTTTACCTTATCAAAAGCTTATGTTTACTACATTTATTTGGATGATAGAGGTAGGAAAAAGGAGGCAAATATGGACGAAAAAGAGGTCAAGATAAAGCAGTTCTTGGACTCTACATTCCCCCACACTGGAGGTTTTATATGTCCTCATATAAAACAAAATTTTCATTTTTTCTGTATGTCTTTAGATACCTTTTCCAACACATCCAGGTTTCACTTTATTTTTCTTCTTAGTAGTTACTTCCATCCTTGGTTTCCTCATAAGGATCTTGAATTTCAGGTTAATGATTTCTCTTTTCATGGCCTTGTTTTCTTTCTTCAATTTCTTATTCTTTTTATATCATAGACTTAAGTGAAGAATCAGGTTATCACTTTTGGCAATTTGAATTCCATTTTGCTTCTTCCGCGTTTGCTTCTCAGTTTTGAGGTACCTATTTAATGTCTCCATCTCAAATATTTCTTGTTTCAAGACATTAGATGTTGGAGGTTCTTGTGGCTCATTAAACTGGTTGATTCCTTCTTCTAGGCTCTAAATTGATTCTTTAACTGCCGCTTCCTTTCTTTCTAATGATTCTATGTAATCATAGATTTCTTGTTGTACAGGATCAATACCTGGGCTTTGTACTAGACACTTTGGAGGTGAAATGAAGGGAGGTGGTGATACCCTTGGTGAAAGTCTTAGTGATTCTCTTAGAGAGTGCTCAAGATCTTCAAATTTATCTTTTGACTCAAGATAAATATGCTCTGCAACTTCTGAGGCAACTTCTTTCATTACGTTCAATCTTGTGCTTCTTATCAAACTTGTGGTTGACAACCTTTGAATTTTCTTTTCCTTAACTTTTGGAATTTCTTTCTGAGGCAGGGTTTTTATTTGGGGTAAAACCTCTGTTTTCTTGCTGGATTTCTTTCTTCTAAGACTTTCTCTGTTCATTTTCTGCAAAATTTCTATAATTGGTAGACCATCCTCTGACAAATATTGTTGATGTTGTGGTTCCTGTTCTATTACTGTATCAATTTTTCTCTTTCTTGCCCTTATGGTTTTGCTACCACTTGGTTGTTCAGGGGTTTTTTCTTCAAAGTGATTTCTTACTAGAAAATCTTCCCAGTTATCACCTATGCTTTGAAGATGAAACTCAATCAAAAATTTTACTAACCCGTGATGATACATTGTGTTGTTTATATGCTGGATTTTCTTCTAAACATTTGCTGAAATTTTCTTAAGGCTATGCAACAAAAAGTATGGAAGATTCATTTGATGTTCTTCAAAGAAATTCATTAATAGCCTAATGTGATAGAAAAACATACAGCCAAATCGGCCTTCACAAGTAACAAATTTCTGAAGGACAAGGAGAAAATTTTTCCATTTACTTTTGAGGGCAGAGCTAGGAATACCTTTTTTGAAGTCAGTAGTATTCATGCTTGGGTTTTTTAATAAAATTTTCTAGTTTCCCCTTCGATTCCTCTGTTCTCGAACCACTTTTCTCCAGCTCTAGGCAGTTCGGTGGCTTCTGCAATCAGGGACTCTGTCACTACGACTTGACATCGCCTATTTCAACTTTTGTTCCATCAGAATATTGTGAAAATATTTTTTCACCTCCCTATGGAAACCATCAAACTTTTCTATGAAATTTAACCACTGAGATTTCTGTAATAATTTTCTGGCTTGGGGGTATCCTTCCAAAAAAATTCTTCCTATTGGTTATGTTCGAACAATAACTCCCATGGTGAGAGATGTTTTGTCTCAAGAATTGTTTTACTTGATAGGCAAAATAGTCTCAGTAGGGTTTCTCTCTAGGATGGAGAGTCTGCATGTATTGAAAGAATGAGAGAATGGGTAAGTAAAATGAAGGTTCACGGGGATGAGTTAGGCATTTGAATGCATTTAATTCAATGATTCGGTGATCAAATTGATGGATCCAAAATGAGTACGGGATAGGTGTTTAAATGGTGGCGGATTATAATGGATTTGACAAGGGACTATCATCCATGAATTGCAACGATTTCGGGTTATTTTTTGGTTTTTTGTTTTTTTGTTTTTCGGTAATGTTATGTCCACGTAATTCATATATGCAATATGTTTTTTGTTTTTTGTTTTTGTTTTTGTTTTTGTTTTGTTTTTGTCTTTTTTGTTTTTTGTTTTGTTTTGTTTTGTTTTCGGTAATGTTATGTCCATGTAATTCATAAATGCAATATGTTAACCCCTATAGTAAAATTAAAGTGTTACATACCTTAGATTTATTTTCTAACCTTATTTGTCCTTTGATGTCATTTGCAGGTACTTTGCACTTTGAAAGGAGTCAATCATTTCTTCAATTTGAGCCACCAAGTGTCCTAGTTAGATTGGTTGCTGAAACCTTATTAGAGTTGTAGAAACTTGCCAGAGGTGCAGAAAGTCACTAATTATGTAGATAATTTATTTATTTTTAAATGAAACAAGAAAAATAAAATTTCTAAGGTGGAAAAGAAGAAGAATTCTTCTCAACCATATTCAATTCTGAGTTATCTTGGAAAATTTTGACAAATTCTTCTTTTGTCAATGGCTTCTGATAAAGTCTAAGTCGATGTCCATTCACTAAAAGAGGAATTTTCTCTTCATCAATAGTCCTGATTCTGACTGCACCATTGTCAAAGACATTTTCAACTTCATAAGGTCCAAGCCAGTGAGTTTGGAATTTTCCTTGGAAGTTCTTGAACTTTGAATAAAAAAGTAATTCCCAATTTCTTGGATGAAATTTTATTTCTTTGATGTATTTGTCATGCCATCTAGATCTCCGTTGCTGAAATAGGCTAGTCTTCTGGAACACATCTTGTCTTATTTCATCAAGATCATTGAGTTGTCCCATCCTTTGCTTTTGTGCTTCTGATAAGTTAAGATCCAATTGGACTGCTTTTTTATAGGTCTGGATCTGGAACGCTATTGGAAGTAAGACTTGCTTCCCATAAACAAGTTCATAGGGAGTATGTCTTGTAGTGCTTCTCCATGTAGTTCTATAAGACCAAAAAGCTTCTAGAAGCTTTTATGCCTAGTCCTTCCTATAAGTGTACAGTCTTTGCGAGAATTGCTTCAATCACCTTGTTTGTAGACTCAACTTGTCCATTGGCTTGTGGATGGTATGGAGTAGATTTCTGATGCTTGATTTTGTATTGTTCCACGAACTTCTGTACTAATTTTGATGTAAACTGTGTTCCTTGATCTGTTATAATTTCTCCTGGGACACCAAAACGAGTGAAAATATCCTCCAAAATAAATGAAACTACAACATTTTCAGTAGAACAAGGAAGTGCTTTAGCTTCTACCCATTTAGTGAAATAATTAGTACATACTAGAATATACTTTTTTTATTTTGAAGGTGGATTGATTGGACCAACAAAATGTAGTGCCCATTTCTTAAAAGCTTCAATGAGTACCTGAGGTTGTAATGGAATTTCATTTGAAAGAGTAGGTTTCCCCATCCTTTGACAACTACCACATCTCTTAACATATTCCTTGGTATCCTTGAAAATGAAAGGCCAATAATATCCTAAGAGAAAGATCTTATAAAAAGTTATTCTGTCAGATAAATTCCCTCCACATGGTTCATCATGGCATGCTTTAAGTATTTTTGGTATCTCATCTTCTTGAACACATCTTATGATGATGAGATCTGGTCCAATTTTGTACAATTATTCGTTTATCCATGAGTAAGATGTGTTGTTGTGAATTATCCTCCTCTTTTCTCTAGGAGATAAATGAAATGGTAACTTCCCTGTAGCTAAATAATTAGTAATATCTGAATACCAAGGTGATTTAGTAGATACTGCAAAAAGATATTCATTAGGAAATTTATCCTCCACAGGTTTATCATTGTTATCATTATGAATTCTAGATAAAAAATCAGCGATTGTATTTTGTTTTCCAGGTCGATCTAGAATGGTGATGTTGATTTCTTGCAACAGTAAGAGCCATCTGGTTATTCTGCCATTAGTTATTGTTTTATTCATTAGATATCTAATGGCAGAATGGTCTGTGTGAATGAAAGTTTCATAGCCAGTTATATAATGTTTGAATTTATTAATGGCATGAACTACAACTAAAAACTCCTTCTCAGTTACAGTATAATTTAACTATGTTGGAGTTAAATTTTTACTGGTATAATAGATTACATAAGGAGTAATGTCTTTTTGTCCTAACACATATCCTAAGGTTGTGTCTAAAGCATTGGTTGATATATGAGAAGGCAATTTCCAATTAGGTCCTTTTAAAGTAGGTGGTTCAGAGATTTTCTTTCCAAAGTTTCAAAGGCATTTTGACAATCAGAATCCCAGTTGAATTCACAGTCTTTGGTAAGTAGTTTGAAGAGTGGAGATGCAATTTTTGTGAGATTTTCTATGAATCTTCTATAGTATCCAGTAAAACCAAGAAAACTCTTAACATCTCGTTGAAAATTTGGCACTGATAATTTAGAAATGACCTCTACTTTAGATTCTACCTTAATTCCATCTCCTAAAATATGGTGACCTAAAACAATTCCTTCATTAAACATCATAAAACATTTCTCATGACTTAATGAAAGATTTGTTTCTTTACATCTTATTAGAAATTTTTCTAAATTTTCAATTGCTTCTTCAAAAGAATCTCCATAAACCGTGAAATCATCCATATATACTTCCACACAATCATGAATAAGATCAGAGAAAATTCTGAGGATTGTTATTTGGAATGTTACCAGAGCATTGTATAATCCAAAAGGAAGTACTTGGTAAGCATAAGTTCTTTTAATGTTGCTTTATTCAATTCCCTGTAATCGATACATACTCTCCCTTTCCCATTTTTCTTAGTTATGATTACTAGGGGTGAAACCCACTGACTGTTTGATATTGGATAGATGAAGTTCACATTTAGAAGTTTTTGTAATTCCTCCTTAAGAAATTGTTTCAGATTTGGATTCATTCTTCTTTGTGGTTGTCTAACTGGTCTCACACTCTGTTCAATGTAGATATGATGCATGCAAGTTTTAGGATTAATTCCTCTCATATCAGTGTATTACCATGCATAAGAAGAATAGTGTTTTTGTAAAATTTCTACTAGTTGATTTTTTCTGTAACTCTTCCAGGTTTTCGTTAATGTTCAAAGTTTTCCTTGGAAAAATTTCTATTGAAGAATTTTCAAAATTTTCCATAGAGTGTAAAGACACTTGTCTAGATGATAGATATTCGATTCAACTACAGCCATAATGCAAGGAGGGTTCATTTTTTCCATTAGATTTAAAATTTGGTCCTCCTTTCTTAATTGATTAGTAGTGAAAACAGGTTGTATATCATCATCATCATCTATCCATTCCTCACTCTCTATTTCTATTGTTGTTTTTGCAGGTGGATACAATGTAAATTTATTTGTAGAACTTCCATCTTAGATAAACATGTCACCTGATCTACAACCGATGAAAGCATCAACCCTAGCTAACCAAGGTCTTCCTAGGATTAATGGATGTCCTCCTAAATTATTCTTGGGTGTTAAAACCATGAAGTCGACAAGATATTCCCAAGAATCTAAGGATACACAAACATATTCTAACACACCATCAGGTTTAATTATAGACCTATCTGCTAATTGCAACAATGTTGGTGTGTATTGAAGATTAGGAAGCCTTAATGAATCCATGATTTGTTTACTCATTATGTTTATGGCTGCTCCTAGATCAATCAATGCATTTGGTATTTCAATTCCATTGATGTGAATTTTCACAATGGGGCTCCCTGGATCTAGATATTTTTGTATTGTTTCTTTCCCCATCATGATGTCTACAATTTTCCCGACTAATTGAATTCTTTTTGTATTTTCGTTTCCTTATTGATATTTGAGTACTCAATTCCTTGATTATTTTTGCAAAAATTGGTATTTCTTTTATAGCTTGCAATAAAGGAATTTTTATACAAAAATTTCTTAATTCATCCAGCATATTATAATTAGGCAATGTGATTTGTTTTTCTACCCCTTCATCAATTTTCAACCGTTCAGGAAAAGGTGGCTTAATGGATACTGAGGGTTTTTCTATAATATGAGTATCATCATAATTTATAGTAACATTTTCTGTTTGATTATTTCCTTTCTGAGGAAGAGAGATTTTTCCTTCTTCAGATTGATTTTTATCTTTTTGAAGATTTGTCCTTGCTTCCTGAATAACAACCGGGGGTTTTCTTTGTAATAATCTACCAAACCTTAATTGAACATTATTTAGATCTAGTGGAGTTGTTACATAGTTTTGAGGATTTTTCCCTTCCATATTGTAAACAGGTTGTGACATTTTATTATTTGGATTCAAAAGTGGTTGAGTAGGTAATTGATTTGGTTTTTGTGCAAATGGTAGGGAGAGCTGTGGATTTTGATTTTGGATTTGAACTTGAGGTAATTGATTAGCTTGAGGAATTTGATTAGAATGAGGTGATAATTGTGGTGGGAAATTAGGACAGGATGGTGAATATTGTTGATATTGAGCATAAGCCATCCATCCCTGATTCCAAGGTTGTGATTGTGGTTGAGACCAAGGTTGCCAAGGTGGATTCCAATTATTTTGTGAATACTGAGAAAATTGTTGTGATTTAAAGCCTTGTGGTTGATTTGCTTGAGAGTTATGCCATGGTATTTTAGTAATAAAATAAAGAGGGTCTACTTGTTCTAGTATCCATTCATCATTAAATACAACCTTAAGACTTGCTAGAGAAGGACATTCTTCAGTATCATGGTTTTTAGAACATATGGCACAAGTTTCTATGGTTTTTAAGTCTAAAGGACATTCTCTTAGAGCATGCTTCTTTGTACACCTGGGACAAAAGATGGATAATGCAGCATTTTCAGACTTTTGCTTGTTTTGTATTTTAAGGGTGTCAATCTGTTCACTGAGAGCCCCTAAAATATATGTCTTAAAAGTATCAAGCAAACTTCCTAATTCTGCCTTACTAACTGTCCCAACTGTAGATTTATTGATTCTTGATAAGAGAGGATCCTAGGAATTTTTCCAACTCGTGCTTTACCTCTTGAGATATGTACACATAGATCACAAATATCTACAAATGGTAATTAAGAAATATCTCCTTTTCCTCTCAAGTTAAGGAGAGCAATCCACTCATCTATGATAGATTTGAGTAGGAGGGCTTTCAAAGTTTCCTCATCTAGACTATCCATTTTTTTCCCCTTTAATATTATAAACAAATCTCTCGACTAAGTCTTCAAGATTCTCATCTTCTTTCTGTGTCATTTTGAAGACTTCGTCCCTAATGTTGTGAGGCATACAGTAGGCCCTATATTTCTCTAAGAATGCTTTTTTCATTTGTGCCCATTTCCTTATAGAATTCGTTCCTAGACTCATGAACCATTTCAATGCTGAATCATTTAAGGTGGTAGGGAACAATATTAATTTTTGAGCATCATGTAGATAATCATATAATTTGCATAATACTTTAAATTCAAAGAGAAATGTCTCTGGTTCTTCACTTATTTTTCCATGGAAATTAGGAAGAATAGAAGGTGAAATATTTTTCATTGTGAGGGTTGTATCCTCATCAAAGATAGGAAATCCAAAAGGATCTTGATCTCCTCTACCTCTACCTCCTCCTCCAATCCTATATTGTTCACCATTAACATTGTGTACCTCTCCTTCTCCTTCTTCAGCCATGATAGATTCTTCAGAACTAATGTAAGGATCTTCTAATTCTTCTGGTTCCTCTATCAATGGATAATCAAGATGAGTTTCTTGTTCCTCTTCTTCACTAGGAATTTCTAATTCTTCTCCTAGAAGTTTTTCACTAGTGGAAGATAGAAAAACTACTCCTATAGTTGGGTATGTAAGATCTTCTTCTACTTCAATTATAGCCTCAATAGATGAAGTAGGTGAAGTTCTGGATTGGATTTTAGATCTTAAGAATTTAGGAAGTCTTTGTTGGCCTACGAATGGAATTCGAGTTTGAGTGGGTGATGTGGAACTTCTAAGTCGTGGTGGAGTGAGAGGATTTTTGGGAATTAAGTTTCTTCCTTGTCCTATAAATCTACCTCTGGAGTCTCTTTCCCTACGCATATCATGTTTTTATTTGATATTTTTTTTTTAAACTTCTATTTGCACTTCCCCGGCAATGACGCCAAAATGTTTAGTCAATTTAATGTTCTTAAATTGTAAGCATAAATTATCAGCCAAGGCAGGTAAATTGATGAAGTGTAAGTGCACTGTATGTGCTAGAAGTCTTTTATGTTGATAAGGTGATTATGTTATCGTTATCTAAGTTAATGTCAAACTCTAAAATTAGTGTTGAGATGATGTTATTATCTATACTAGGATGTTATTTCTAAGATTTTATTTTTAATTGATTACGCTAAATGTTATCTCGAGAATTAGTTCTAATTGAATTGAGTTTTTAGAATGATTGGATAATGATTTTAACTCTTTTCAATGAATATGTTATGTTAATATTATTTTCAACTTATCTTTTATTTTTTATTTTTTTATTATGCTGCAGCTGAACCAAGCTAATTATGAAATCATAAAATAACATAAAGAAAATCCTAATTTATCAACTTGGCAATGAAATGTGCTTGAATTCAGAAGCTGTGAAAGGCTGCCACTCTTACCTACTGCAAATTTATTTCAATGCAAAAAATCAAAACAAAAACGAGATCACTAAGCTATGAATGAAACAAAATTACTGAGTTATGCTAGGTATTAAGCAAACGAAATGACCGAGTTTATGCTAGATATTAAGCAAACGAAATTAACGATACAAAAATCAATCAAGTGAACCTAGTCGCGAACTTCATTGAGCTGCATCTTAAAAATATGAAAACATGGCATCCATGAATTAAATCTATGAAACAAAAGAAAATCTAATTGCAATGAATCAAAGACCTGATCTGTGCACAGGGCCCTCCACGAGGCAGTCAGCCACCTTAAATCAACAACACATAAGATACATGAAACAAGATCTTTGCATTAAGAGGAAAAGAGTTCTACAGGATGCTCAAAATTACATATGGTTGCACACCCATTACACAGAGCTTCCAGTGTTTTTATAGAATTCTTATTAACAATATGAGAAATTTAAGCCTACAGGACTTCACTATAATCCTTATTAAAACTAAATCATATCGCTTATTTCTCGATTTGCTATTGAAAAAGAAAATCGATGAAATCTCTTAAAATTCAGATTCTGTTGCAGCGCGATGGCCTGGTGTTGACCGCCATGGTTGACCATGTTGTACTGTGCATCTCCTGATGAATTAGCTCGAGTAAATAGGAAGAAATCCATGAGAGGATTATTCCCTATTTACCCATATACTCCTTTGCTGAGATGGTGCACTCAAACCCTATTAAAAATTGAAGCAGCTGCAGATCTGTGGATTAGCTGCAGAATTGTTAGAAAATTATATATTACGGAGCAATGGAACACATAAAATATTACAGAAATATAAACACATAAAACAAGAGAGACACAGATATACGTGGTTCACCCAGTTTGGGCTACGTCCAACCCGAACAACCAGTCCTTCCTTTCTATTATCCAGTGAAATGAAGAGACACAACCTACAGCAGATTCGCTGTAATATCCTCTGTTTTCTCTTACAGTCTCACCTCTCTACTTCTCGCTTAGAGAATACACATCTATTACACAGACTCAATACAATGCCCTGATACAAAGGGTGGAGTTTCCTTCTAGGGCAAAAAACCATAAACTAAACATAAGTTCTATCGCCAGATCATCTGCCTAATGAACAACCTAGATTGACTAGAAATTACTATACTTTTACAAGGCAATTTTACATATGTTTTTAGCTTTGGGGGCACTGCCCCCGAAACCCCTACCAGGGGACCACTGGCCCCTGGACCCCCCAGTTGGAGGGGAATCGGCCCCCTCGGACCCCCGCCCCACCATGTGGAGGGGTGTACAAACTTCCTGGGGTATACATCCGGCTAAAACAAATACCTCTAAACAATCATGCTCCATACTCAACAATCTCCCACTTGGAGAATGATTGTAGCAACTCCACCGCTACTTCTTTTGCTGGACAATGGCTCCTCTTTGGACCTGGATGTTTCTCATATTCATCGTCATCCTTGAAGACCAATTAAAACTGAGCATATTCTCAGTTTCTCCCTGGTTACAACTTTTGTTAGCATATCTGCAGGATTCTGGCTAGTGTGTATCTTTTCCAGCTTCAACTCTCCATCTTCCAA
>APFE030746875.1:29009-54423 GCA_000404065.3 Pinus taeda
ATCTTTTTACTTTTTTACTCCAAAAATGATGAATCATCCCCCATGGTTGACATCATCATCTTGAATCCTATTGGTTCTTATAAAGTTGATTTTGGTTTTACATTTTTATTTTGAGACCCATTTTAGACATCAAAATTTCTCTAATGGGTTTGCATAAAATAACCTTTGTAGTGATGTATATGAATCTTGTAAGCGTTAGGTATCTGTATTACTTATAAAGAGCAGGTTTGGGTGTAGGAGCAAACTTTTTTTATCAACCCAAAATATTTTTTTGATATCATGGTTTGTATACCTACATGAACTTGTAGAAGTTAAACGATTATGGTTATGTTGTAAATGTTATAATATGTATATTAGAGTAACTATGCCTATAATTTAGTAAAAAGTTCACATATACATTGGTGTATGGCTGTAAAACATGTGTGAAGGTGTATTTTTACATTTATAACTTAGAAATGCTTTATAGGGTATAAGGCTAAGTTATACTACACATGCACAGACAATTATAAGGGATACACATTTCTAGTTTTACTTATAAACTTGTTGAATAAGGATGTGGGCCATCAAAAGCTATATTGGAATTAGGTCTATGATCTTTAGACATTTCCACCATGTTTGTAAAATAGGAGGTACATTGCTAAAGAATTCTAGATAGAAATTGATTATGTGTGTATTAGCTAAGGAACATGCTCTATAAAAATTCATTTTATATCTTGTTGTGACTTCAATAGCTATAAACATTTTATCTTTCATGAACAATATCATCTACATGGAAGCCAAAAATGTTAATTACAAGAATCTCTCCATTGTTTGGACATTTTTTTTTAGTTCACAATATCCTCTCCTTCATTCTTAGCAAGAGCCTTTGTATTTTCTTTAAAGTTGCTTTTAACAATACTTTAAAGCCATCATATCCCTCAATTTTCTTCTTGAATGTTTTCCTAGGAATTTTCTTATGATGACATCATTCAAAAGATCAACATTCACACCATGTGATGGAAAAAGTGCATATTGGAAGGGGAGACCTTTGATAAAAGCGTTTTTCAATGATAAATTATGTGGATATTTCTCATGTACAATTAGTCTTTACATTTGGAAGATGTACAATTTGGAGAGAAAGTATGATCAAAATGATACCGAGTATCTTTTGACTGATGTAGACAAATGAGATGCAAAGTAGGTTGTGGGCGAAAAAATAAAGATTGTTGCATTTCACCATAATAAATGCAAGTCCTCACCCACAAATTACATGCTTTACATCACAAAATTCACACCCCACCTCAAGAAATGCACGCCCTACCTAAGGAAATACACACTCTAGCTCAGAAAATGGATACCCTATCTCAAGAAATGTATGCCCTCCATCAGGAAACGCATGCCCTACCTATGATGCTTCAACAAAATAATTTTTGACAATTTTTCTCTAGACATCTTGCTATCAATGATTATGTCCACAACTGTCCACTTTGATCAAATTGGAGCCCATGTCTGCTCTGAAATATTCATAGAATCAATTTGGCAATGAAAGTTGTTTATTCTTATCATGACGTACATGGGTATGCCTTGAATACCTTCTCAAACTCTTTTAGGGGAATCCATGAATAATGCAAGAAACATATTGACTTCCACTTCACTAAATATTTTTTGACTATTTTTTTAGTTGAATGCCCAAAAGTTGAATCTTCATTATTGTCAACATTATTTTGTCCCATTTGAAAATATATATTTTTATCAACCTCAGATAGGGGATTAACACATTGAGGGCAGCTCCATATGCCATAAAAGAAAAAAAAATAGTGGTGTAACTTAGCATATAAGATGGTATACAATAGGACTTCTATCACAAATGCATGTGCCTCAAAACCAGTCAAGTGCCCTGTGTCCAGTGCATCATAAGCATGTATTTCATTAGACAACATCAATTTTTTTCAACTTGTAAGAACACCGATGAACCCTATAACCATTGAATATCTAATAGAAAAAACTGCCAAGGTTGTGTTGAAAATGCCCCCCTCAGCATGTCAAGGATCTAATGGTATCTACAGTGGATTTTCCCACTAACTTGTCACAACCCCGAAAGACGATGTAGGACAATGTGTCGGAAATTTCCTTACGTCTGCAATGTGTTATATATTTCTGATTCTCCCAAGTTTGATTTGTTTGATAGTTTTCCTGTTTTCTATGAGTTTATCTTATTCGCTATTTACAGCTTTCTTGTATTGAAGTAGTACATTTTCTTTACATGTTTTACAAAACTATCATTTGATTCGATTTATGCTTATTCTAGATTAAATTATTTAGACAGTGATTCATATTGATTTAATCAACTGTAAGAGTTTGGTTATCGCTATTGAACTCTCAGATTGATATCGTTTCCATTTGGATTGCTTCGTATAGATTAAGTATGATTTAGATTGAATTAGCTAAGAAGAGATGAGTTATTGCTACTGTACTCTCGGTTGATGCTATTGTTAATTGAATTGTTTGTGTGAGAATTGATTACAATTTCAGTAGAGGATTGAGTCTTGAAGCTTAGATGTCATATTTTCTTTAATAATTGCAATTTGAGTTTATTAGATGCATCCGTTTACTCTTGTATCAAGTTTTATAGTTCAACTTAAAAAGCATTACTCTCTGGGTTATAGCTTGCACATATTGTGTACACTCTTGAAACAAAAAGACTTACCCGGGTTGATAATTAATGTGAGGCAATTAGGAGTTTTAAAAGACACCTATTAGCACCCAACAACTTGCTGTCGTTTACATGCATAATAGCTTGTACTAGAACTATTTCAATTTTCGTTAGCATCTCATTGTTGCGGCATGCATGAAACTGTTTTGCATGAATAGTCGTTGATTTAGAGACTTGCTTCACCCATATGCATGTTGTTCTATTTTTTGAATCATTCGTTCACTATTTTCATGCACTATCATTTGATTATGCTTACATTCAGTATCGCCATGCATTCACAATCACATTTGTTTTCAGTTGTCCGTCGACGGGTCTGGGCAGACTTGGCCCAGATTCTCCCTCACTAACACAACATTGTACAATATTGAGAAGGAAGGCTCTGTCTTCCTCTCAGGAAATGCGCATTTCTTCCCAGGAGCTATCCTGCAGTCTTGTATTGCGCAATTTTGAGGGATAGTGACTGCTGGCCCAGAAAATTACGTAATGCAGTCACTGGGTCTACAACCACTGCCACCTGGAATTGCGCATTATGAAATTCCAAAAGCTAGTAGGCTAGGCTGGATTGCGCATTGTGCAAATCCAGTAGCCAACGAACCTCCCTAGACAACCCAGACTTCCTTTTGGCAATTCTAGTAGCTAGTTAGCCAGCCTCCCAGAAGATATTGTGCAACCCTTGCCAATCAATCCGCAGGTATGTTGCATATCTTTCCTCAAGTTTTCTTTGTTTTTTGCTGACAAATTCCTTGCCACGCATGTCGCTGTATCTCCAGATCTAGCAGGTGTTCGTCCGCCTCTTAGCAGTTCAATATCAATGGCCTCGAAGAGAGCAGGATCGAAGGAAAATGACGGAAGTGCAACTGGAGCAGCAGTTGAGCAAGTGTCTGCAAGTCTACCGATCTATGAAGATACCAAGCTGATTCTAGACAAGGACATGAAGTTGAAATGGCAAGAGGTCAACGATGCTTTTGCGGGCACATTTGGGAAAGACCTTGAATACCGCCAGGTATATGTGAACATCCATAAGTCTGACTTGTATCAAATTGCATGCAGATACCCGTGTTCCCATGCGCAGACATGATACATTGGATCATCTCGCACATTGATCCTGAGACGATGACATTGACCAGTGTAAGTGGATGGAGATTGCTACCTTTGGGGCACAGGATTATGATGAGATGTATCAGATGTTGGAGCCTGTGACCATCATGGAGACTCACTTTAGCTTACCCAGCAACAATGCCAACTCCAGAGACATTTTGAAGAACTGGGTGAAGGAACCAGCTAAATTCAGGATGACACCCAATCAGGTCTACAAGACGAAGATACTGCAGAAGGCGTTTCAATACTTAGTCATTTTTGTATGTCAATTGTATGGCCAAGAAAGCATGGAAACCTTGCCACAGAGTTGGGTGATCATGCTGGATGAACTGGACAGAGAGGGAAAAGCATGTAACTGGTCTGGCATGTTGGCTCATCAGGGTTTCCCGAGTTTGCACTGGGCATGGACATCGATGGATATTTCTGTGAATACTTATTGTAAGATGTTGTCTGAATGCAACTTCAGAGGAGTTATCACATGGCTATCCGATCATTTTTTCACTCTGGCTTATAAGATGATATTCGTACAAGATCCACCCTGCATGTTGAATGCAACAATGGAGGCACGTATAGACATAGATGATTGGTATGCCTCACTACCCAACACTTTGATATGGATGTACAACGCAGAGAAGCCTCTGCATATTCTATTGAAGTTTTCTTTGGACATTATCATCATGCAGGAAGGAGCATATCACATCTTGACAGGATTAACAACTAGGGTGCACCAGAAGAAGAAAGAACCTTGGCCTACTCTTCTGTTGCGCATTGGTTTATATGAGATTCAAAGTTTCAAGCATGTGAATGTCGAAGTAGAACAGATGAGTAAGTATCCTTTCGACCTCTGGAGTTACAATCTATATGACCCGCATTGTATTATGAAAGATCACTACACGAGAGTATAGTTCAATCGGATCCACGGGGCATGTCATTGGGTAGAGAAGGACCCATGGAGATATTGTTACAACTCCTCCAGAGTCAATGAACTGATTGGCTTCACTGTGGAATGGTTAGTGAAGCAATGTGAAGTAGCATCCTAGAGAGCACCAGAAGTAGCAACAATAGCGGAGGTGAACATACCAATGTGTGACAAGGGGAAGAGGAAGATTTTCACTCACATGGAGGAAGAGAAAAGCTGCAAGTTCCAAGGAGATCCACTTGTGGAGAAAGCAGTTATGGCTGTAGAGGTAAAGAGGCAACAATGCGATAAGAGAAACATGCGAAGGAAGAGAGAGAAATGGAGAATGGAGGAAACAGAGAAAGAGTTGCATGAGTTAAAGGAGCAACTCTGGAAGGAACATGAGCTACACAAATAGGAGAGGGAAGTGCATCAAGAACATGTACAGCAGTGGACGCAACTTGTGCAGATGGATGAAACAATGTTCGTACAAGTATTGGATTCATCAGAACAGTTGGCATAAAGCAAATAGGGTGAACCATCGCAGGAGCAGGACTTCGTTTAGGAGATAGAGCAAGCACTTAAATAAATGGATACGGATATGGAGTGGCAGGTGTTAGATAAAGACATCGAACTCATGCCTCACCAGCAAGAGGTCGACCCACTAGCTTCACTGCATCCAGAAGACAAGAAATTCCCAAGCGACCAAGGAGACACTACGATCCTTGGAGATCATCCAGAAGGAGAGATGCCCAACATCTCATTCGACAATTTGTCAACATAGAGTTGTGCAATCTTGCAGAGTGTCAACTCCGAAAGATCATACATCTCCTGTGCAGTATGAAGAATGAGTGATTGTGTCTGATGTGCACAAACATCTAACTTCATTGGCCGATGCTACCAGAGCTTATGTCGAAGCCACTAGCTCTAGTGTTCACTTTATGATATATGAGAATGAGCGAATGGTGAAGGAGCTACAAACGGCCAAGTAGGGAGGAGAACTGGTTATAACATCCACCCTAGCAGAATCAAAGAAGGAAATACTGGATGAAGTATTGTCCCTTGACATAGTGATGCAGGCATTTTATTCCAACTTTGGTACCGTGCATAAGCCAGTCGTCCATCTCAATGGATGGCAACATCAATGTGCTAGAAGAGAACGTATCTTGTCAAACGTGCATTCTGCTATTGATTACATGCAAACATGGATGATGAGATACAAGGGAGGCCCACTTCATTTTCCTAAGATGATGAAGCCCAGAGCAGTCAAGCTGAAAGAACACATTTGATGTCAGATCCAGAACTATGAAGAGCTCCCGTATCTCATCACTAGTCTATAGGATTCCCATGGATGTGTATTTAGGAGTATGGATGTTGTGGTGCGTGCACATGCGATCCCATTTATTGGTACTCTCACCCACATGAAGACAAAGGCACAATTATAACTAGATCTTGACTCGTACTTTGATGAGCTGATGTGCATAGCCAACAGCCCAGACTTTCCAATCAGTGCAGACACCATGCACAAGTATGTTGTTGGTTCGACTGCGCTGAAGACAATGATGCACATGCTTTCAGATGAGTTGGACAAAGTCTGAGCAGTGTACCCAGATGCTATGGAGGCAAGAGTCAAGTTCCAAAAAGATGTTACTTTGGAGTACACAGACACCATCGCAGACTACCGATCTTGGCATCCATTTGCTACTGTCAATCATGGCGAGGATGTCAAAGATTTGGACTTCCCACGGTTGGCTGAGTCCTAGTGATGTCTT
The DNA here is from genome assembly GCA_000404065.3 of Pinus taeda. NCBI lineage: Eukaryota > Viridiplantae > Streptophyta > Pinopsida > Pinales > Pinaceae > Pinus > Pinus taeda. Next base: position 35,470 of record APFE030746875.1, read on the forward strand.
GCTTGGCTTTCTCAAGCCATTTTTTCTCACATGGATACATGTGCATTGTAATGTAACATCTTGTCAAGTGTAAGTTAAAGTGTTGATAGTTGGATGTAATAGTCATAGAGTAGATGAAGAGTCATGAGGGTAGATGAATTGTCACAAAGGGGAATGTCAAGGGTCACCCCACCCTTTGCTATAAATAGTACCTCATAACTCATTGTAAAGGATTTTGGTCAGCCAAGCTTCGATAGGACTATCTTAGAGAAATCATGGATAGTATTGTAATGTGCCTTGGCTTCTCCACTGCGCAGAGCTAGTATATCTCTTTGGAGAAAGCACACGGTTGTGGTTGTAACATTCCACTATTAGAACTAGTGGTTGGAAATGGATGTATTGTATGATTGGAACTTACACTTATTAATATAACAGAGCCAACACGTTTTCATGCATATGTTGTTATTGTAGTTGGACTATTCTGGTTGTTGTAGCAATGTATGTTATTTAACTTACGCATTTGTGTATGAATTATTTTTTATGAGATTGTATAAATATTGTTGCAGATGTATTGTTGGTTTAAACATCCCTTTGGATTGCTTGCTAACTTTCTTTCCAGCTGGTGATGCATCTTTTCTCGTGTGTTCCCTTCCAAGTTGAGTACTATTACAGGTTTCTAAGGGGCACACTCATCTCACTTTCCATGTGTTAGAACCTCTCATGCACCTTCCTTGACTCACCGCAGCTGTCACACCCTTGCTACCAACAGGGACATTTTACTTGCCTCTGTGTGAAACTGCGGTCAAGGCATTACCGTATGATCCACTGAACGTTGTTTCTCGCATGCCGAATTTGTTACCATCACGAGGGAGTTTTTTGATCTCTTGTCCACATACACGTATGATGGTGAAGGCAAAGTGGCCTGGCCCGAGTTCTTGCATGACTTCCTTTCCATGCTTCATGAGGAAGATGGGTGTTCTGATGAGCATGATAATCTACTGCTTGCATACAAACTTCGCGAATCTCCACATTAGTGATTGTGCAACCTACTTACTAATAGCGTGCACTCACTTGAGCACTTATGTGATCTCATTGAAGACACTTTCTATCATTTTGATCCAGAAAATCTTGACCAAAATTGTTACAACAACGAAAGGATCCACATGAATTGCTTATGGACTTTTGGCAGCGCTTCTGTGATTTGCAGTTTCAAGCTCTAAAGAGCCAGATGAAATTTTTCTATCTTTGGGACTGATTCAAGTATTGCCTTAAGAAATCTACTTGTCCCAAGAAGAAGTTCAAACTCAAGCCACCTCAGCATTCTTCAGTGATGGAGTTGTGAAATCATAGACGGACATGGTCACTATCACAAGTAACTGTCCGTCGTCCCCTCATCAAACAACTCCAACACTGCAGAGTGATGCGGGCAATCATGCTCACACATCTGTTCAGTTGTTACATCCTCCCAACATCACTTCGCTTAATTTTTGCATAGATTTTTTTGTGAGTCCATCGTGTTGTCATATGCATTTTGTACCACAACCTCTGTCTTTGTACTTGGTTGTTCCTCCGGATGATACCGTCTTGTGTTCTTCCATTACGGACTCTACACTTGTTATGAAACAGGATCAAGCCACTAATAGAGTTGGTGTTGCACAACCAACATGAACTATCATTCATGAGGAGTATGATTGGGAGCTTGAGGATCAACACTCGGAAAAGGATGACTCCCTTCCATTCGAGCCTCCTCTGTTCTTTTGTGACATCTTTGGTGAACCTTCCATCCATGATTTCACATGTGTATCTTCATCTACGGATGCACCCATTGTTGATCACTCGCAGTATACACCAAATGTCAGTCCATCATTCGACAAAGGAGAGGATGATTTATTTGTTGAAAACCCACTTGATCTTTCATCTGCCTTTTCTGGAAACACGAAGGATGAATTTGTTCGCTTCTCATCTACCCCTCTATTTGATTCATCATATCATGAGGATGCCAATGAGATCATTGATTTTTTAGATCGTGGCTGTCGTGATCCATTTACTCCCATATTTGATCACGATCATGATTCTATCGCAGTTGATTTTTCAAAGCCACCAATTTATGATAATCTATATGACGATAAAGTTGAAACCCCTGAGACTATCGAGACACTTTAGCCTGAGTTGATGGTTATGTAAGGCCCTTGCTGTCCTGAGGTTGGTTTCACTTCCGATTAGGAAATTTTTCAATCACCTGAGGCTCCTCATCACTCATTTGTATGCATTGAATATCAATCTCACACACAGATCATGCTTCCTCCACTCGAACTGCATGATCACATTACTCATGCATTGGAGGAATCTTGCATTAAAAGCACACGCGCGTAACACAAGTTGTCTTTGTTTCTTTTGTTTGCTTGCATGTCACATTCAAGAGTATGGGTATGCTTCAAAGTTGCATGTATTATCGCAAAACATCGCGACAAGTCCACAGACCACATGTCATGTACTTACACTCACTTATGTCTTGTGGACACTTTTAAACATGAAGTGTGTTTGTATTCATTGTTATATCTTTCTTGTTTTCTCGTCCGCATGACCAGGTTGCTCGCGGACCAAGCCTTCACCAACATGGGTCAACCAATGCGCCGGTGGCTGTATTGGAAATATCACTTTACGTGATCAAGCCCATGCACCATTAGCTTAGGAGTAGGAGTAGTGTTTTCTTTCAGTTTGTTTGCTTGCATGCTTGTTTTCTTACTTGCTTTGCTTGTTTGTTTGCCTGCTTGTTTGCTTACTTTCCTTTCACATTTTATTTCGCTTCTTCTTTGATTTGTTGTTTGTTTTGTTTGTAGGCTATTTTAGAATGAAGCCATGTCTGACTCTTGGAACAAGCTAGGTAAAATACAAGATACCTTGTGCATCTACCACTACTTGGTTATCTTTCATCCTGCCTCTGTGTGAAGAACTTGTTAATTTTAGTCCATGATACATCGATGGAAAATATGTATTGTTCGAAGTGAACCTTGGTGAAAACACAACGCTTGTGTGCAAACTAGTGTCACCTACTATAGTCGGTTGTTTTTGGGTTAAACCTTGTCACCTCAGTCAAGTAGAGTAAGGTGAGGGGGAAAACCTTAACAAGCATGTATGAGGTATATAATAAAATACTTCTCTGAAGAAACAACTTCTTCTGCTCTCAATAAGTCGGGATCCCTCTTCCTCCTCTAAAATTAACAAGTGCTATGTAGAGTTAAGAAAAAAATGAAAAAATGAAAAAATGAAAAAATGAAAAGTGAAAATGAAAAAATGAAAACTGAATAAGGTGAAATAAGAGAAAGGCTTCCTGCGCAGAGAGGTGATGTAAGTAACTTCGTTGGGGTACTGATCAGGCTCACTGGAAGCAGAGCGATGCTTGTGATCTTGCGTGACTTCCCCGGGGTAGTGTCCAAGCTTGCTAGCAGTGGAGCAACACCAGAGATGAAACTAAGATTCTGACAACTATAATGCTTCTGCACCAATATACCCCTCAACCCAATCGAAAAAATTGTGTTTCATTGGCTTAGAATGTGTGTCAATCAATCAATGGCTTGGTAGATGCTACATCTTAAAATCAAGCCAATGTGAAACCAAAATGAACTAAGAACTGAACAATACTTCTGAAGGTGTTAGACTTGCTTTTCACCAACAAGGTCCATTCAGAGAGCTAAAGTTATACCAGTGTGTCACCAAGTGTTGTAGCGGCTACAACCACCCTCCAAAATTTTGCCTTAGCTTCGTTTTGGAGACTCCCTACCAACCTTTTCACAACAACATGTCTTGCTTCGTCAAGTACATAAGCTTTAGTGATTTTCTTGTAGAAATACAGCTTGTCCATGAAAGCTTGTTGTATTTCCCTCACAGGCTATTTCTCTAGACTTGGTCTAGTTGTAGGCTGAGAAGCTCCCTCAAGAAATTGCACAATTATGGAGGGCAGCCAACCTTCCCTCCATAAATTGTGCAATTTTGTTTGACAGCCTGTTGGCTCCATAATTGCATAAATATGCCAGTCAAGATTCACCGAGGAAATTGCGCAATTCCTCCCAGTAGGGCTACTCAACCCAAGAATTGTGCAACCTTGGGCAACAGTTAGCTGCTCTACCCAAAAATTGCACAAATCTCTTGGGTAGACAACTTAGCTCCCTCCCAGAAATGCACATTTTTTGCTCCCACCTGAGCAGACTATTGCATGTGTAGTTGAGTTGACTGTTTCCACCTACGACCAAGGAAACTTGACTTGCATGCATGGGCTTATTTTTCTTGAAATAGAAAAAGAAACATGCAAAATAATCGCTAGATTTTAGGGATCTATTTTTAGTAGTTGGACGATACATGCAAATATTGTTTTAGAATCTTTCCTCCAAGTGTCGCCTTTTACTAGATTTGTGGGATGCGCGTCATGAGCTTAAAACTTATTTATTCGATGCATCAGACCTCATTTCTTCACATCGATCTTGGAGCTCTGACATCCCACAACACATACATGACTTTTCGACATATCCAACTCAGTTATTCACAGGTAAGTGGCCTTAACTTGTCTTTTGAAACATTTCTGTCACTTTTTGTATTTTCTCTTGTGTGAGTGTTGTTTTCTTGATGTCTATGAACACTTGCTATCGTTTACTTGCATACTAGCTTGTACTAGCACCGTTTCAGTTTTCATTAGCATCCCACTGTTGTCGCATGCATGAAACGGTTTTGCACAAATGGTCACCGATTCGGCGACCTGCTTCACGCACATGCATGTTGTTCTATTTTCTGAATTTTTCATTCACTATTTTCATGCACGATCATTTTCTTCTACTTACACTCAGTATCTCCATGCATTCAGAATCACATTTGTTTTCAGTTTTCCATTGGTGGGTCTAGGAAGCCTTAGCCCAGGCTCTCCCTCACTAAGACAACATTGCGCAATCCTCAGAAGGAAGGCTCTATCTTCCTATCAGGAAATGCACATTTCTTCCCAGGAGCTGCCCTCCAGTCTTGCATTGCACAATTCTAAGCGACAGTGATTGCAAACCTAGAAAATTGCGTAATGCAGTCACTAGGCCTATAACCACTACTACCTGAAATTGTGCATTGTGCAATTCCAGCAGCTAGCAGGGCAGCCTGGGTTGTGTATTGCGCAAATCCATCAGCCAGCCAGCCTCCCTAGACATCCCATACTACCTTTTTCATAGTTTTGGCAGCCATTCAGCCAACTTCTGAGAAGAAATTGTGCAATCCTTGCCAATCAATCCCTAGGTATATTGCATGTCTTTCCTCAAGTTTTCTTTGGTTTTCATTGACAGATTTCTTGCCATGCATGTCGCTTTGTCTCCATATCTAGTAGGTGTTCATCCACCTCTTAGTGGTTTAGGATCAATGGCCTCCAAGAGAGTAGGATCAAAGGACACTGACAAAAGTGCAATTGGAGCAGTAGTTGAGTGAGTGTTCGCAAGTCTACCAATCTATGAAGATGCCAAGCTGATTCTAGACAAGGACATCGAGATGAAATGGCAAGAGGTAAATGATGAATTTTAGGCACATTTGGGAAGACCTCGAAGACCGCCAGGTATATGTGAACATCCGAAAGTCCGACTTGTACAAGATTGCATGCAGATACCCCGCATTCCCATGCGCAGACATGATACATTGGATCGTCTCGCACACTGATCCTGAGACGATGACATTGCGTAGTGTCACTGGGACGAAGATTACTACCTTAAGGGCATAGGATTATGATGATATGTATTAGATGTCGGAGCTCGTCACCATCATGGAGACTCCCTTAAACTTACCCAGCATCAATGCCAACTCTAGAGACATTTTGAAGAACTAGGTGAAGGAGTTGGCTAAATTCAGGATGACACCTAACCAGGTCTACAAGACAAAGATACTGCGGAAGGCATATCAATACTTGGTCATTTTTTCATGTCGACTACATGGTCAAGAAAGCACGAAAACCTTCTTGGAGAGTTGCATGATCACGCTAGACCAATTGGCCAGAGAGGGCAAAGCATATAACTAGTTCGACATGTTGTCTCATCAATTGAAGGAATAGGTAACAAGGGCTTGACTGCCGCCCAAAGATATGTAAACATAGATCTACTTGTCCGCTTACATCTTGGATGCAATCTCTGCCCGAAAGGAGTTACCAGGTTTGAAGTGGGCATGGACACTGGCGGAGACTGCTGTGAACACTTATTGTAAGATGTTGTCCAAATGCAGCTTTAGAGGAGTTATCACACGACTATCTGATAATTTTGTCACCCCAGTTTACAAGATTATATTCGAACAAGATCCACCCTGCATGTTGAAGGAAACAATGGAGGCACTGATAGACATAGATGATTGGTATGCCTCACCTTCTGGCACCTTCATACGGATGTACAAAGCGGAGAAGCCTTTGCATGTTATACCGAAGTTTTCCTTGGACATACTAGTAATGCAGGAAGCAACATATCACATCTCGACAAGATTGACAACTAGGCTGCACCGGAAGAAGAAAGAACCTTGGCTCGCTCTTCCATTGTGCATTGGGTTATATGAGATTCAAAGTTTCAAGCACGTGGATGTCGAAGCATAACAGATGAAGAAGTATCCTTTCGACCTCAGGAGTTACAATCTGTATGAACCGCATTGTATTGTGAAAGATCACTATGTGAGAGTATAGTTGAACTAGATCCATGGGGCATGTCATTGGGTGAAGGAGGACCCATGGAGATATTGTTACAACTCCTCCAGACTCAATGAACCGATCGGCTTCGCTATGGAATGGTTAGCGAAGCAACGTGAAGTAGCATCCTAGAGAGCACTAGAAGCAGCACTAGCAGCAGAGGTGAACATACCAGTGCATGACAAGGGAAAGAGGAAGATTGTTGATTACATGAAGCAGGAGCAAAGTTGCATGTTTCGAGCATATCTACTTGTGGAGAAAGTAGCTATGGCTATAGAGGCGAAGAGGAAACAATACGATAAGTGAAACGCACAAATGTAGAGAGAAACAGAGAATGGAGGAAATAGAGAAAGAGTTGCATGAGTTAAAGGAGAAACTCTGGAAGGAACATGTTGGGACATGGTTCCCTAGGGCCAATTTTGGGGCAAAATCCCAAGTTTTGGGGCAAAAAGCCCAAGTTTTATTGTCAAAAGTGTAAATTCTTCGTAAAATTTGGTCGCAGAGCATGTATATGGTAAAGTGTCATAAAGGGTTTTACCCTTCTGTTATGTAAGTTGTGTTGGCTTGTATAGACCTACCCATGGTCCGAGGACTATGGGATTGTATAAAAAGGAGAGTCTTAGAGAGTCTAAGGCAGGTAACAAAGGATGAAGATGGATGTAATGGGTCAATAAGAGCAAGAGAAAAGAATTCTTAGAGTAGAAGAGAGGTTCTACAGCTCTGTGTGTAGAGGCCTAGAGTAAAGTCCACAACTGAGTGCGCGGACCCTTGCAGCTGAGTGCGCAGGGAAGTCTTGAGTATGTAAGAAGAAAAAAAGCATTAATAAAGAGATTATTCCAGCAATTCCTGTGGTTTGTCTATTTATTTCTATTATGAATGAATGCGCTATTATGTTATTATGAATGACGAGTTTATGAATTTATACTGTATTGATACGTGATTTTAAATGATTTACATTGTCGTATGAATGCAAGTAATAATAACGTTTTAAGCGAAAAATATTTTGTTGCATGTTAATGTTATCAAGCACTTAAGTCGCTCTGGGTAAATACAAAACTAAGGGTAATTACAAAGGTGTGTAAGTGGTTGATTCACCTGTTTAGGGTCCACGAAAGACAGTCATAGACCTTCGTAAAGGTCTAGAGGTTGGTTAAAGGAAGTTATATCGATAAGCCTCTAAGGCTTATCGACTTGCATGAAGGCAGGTTTAGGGCACAAAACAACATTACACTAATCCCTGGGTGTGGAAACTTGGTTACAGTATCCCCCCATATAGCTTCGGGTTAGACTTCAGTCTTCGCTCCACAGGTTGATGCCGAAAGGGCCAGTAGTGTAGTGATTTGTTTGTAAAACTTAACTCTGAACCTGGGTCAGGACCCACTAAGCCAACAAATGGTTTTGTTGCTGGGATTGGGATCTGCATAAAGAGATGTGTGATGTCACATCACTGGAATCCAACAATGAAATAAATTGAGGAGTCGTTGGATAGAAAGATCCACGAATTCGTGATGCAAGAAAATAGAAATCCGCAATTGATGAAAGAACAGTGGTTGGACAGGTATCTGTACACAGAGTTACATGAAATTTTCTTTTGTTCCTTCCCAATTGAGCTATACAAGTGGATCGCTAAATTGGCAGATGGCTAGGGAAGGTGGAGGCTTGACAGTCCAATAGTGTGGTCCCTGGTGTTAGTGCAGAGATTGGAAGCCTCTGAAGATAAGATCGTGCGTGCTTTCGATCACTGGCTTGATCGTGTCATCGGAGGATTTGTGACAAAGTTCACGGTCGATAGCTCGATCAGCTACAATGAGCAAAGCGATGCTTCTTCGAGGGACCGCAAGGTAAGTATTTAAGATCTTTGAATACTTGGATTAAAATGCTCTTGTGTGAAAAGAGGTCTATGCAATCACCTTTTTGTTTGGAGCTACGTGAATTGGAAAGTTATTTAGGGATAGAAGGAGAACAAACTGTGAATATAGCCTGTTGATTGGGCCTCCTCTGAGTGATGATGAAGGAGTAGCGTAGGCTTCACTGCAGAGCATTGTCTAGTTAATAAGACAAGGGTTCCTGTGAATGCCCCATCCACCCACACCACCTCCATCTTCACCTCCACAGCATACACCTTCGCCCACACTGCCACCACCTATGCCACCATTCAGTATGGTGAATGCATTAAATTTTCCCATTTTCAAGGGCTTGGGAAATGAGGACCGGACCAGTTTTGGTTCATTGCAAAGGCCGTATGGATAGCCTAGAACATTAAAGATGACCAGATGAACAAAGTACCTTTGGTTACTTCTTTATAGGATCATGTGCTAACATGGTACATTAAGTACTGCATCGATAACCCGATAGTCATGTTGGCAAACATTTAGATTGCACTGAATAAGGAATTAAGTAGACCCAAGTCTGAAGCACAATCAATCGTTGGATTCAAGGAAATCATGATGAGGCCTGGCAAGACACCATGGGAGCTTGATCAGAGATTGAAATGCAAGATTCGTGAAGTTGACATGAATGTTACAAACGGACAACACTGTGAATGGTTTGTACCTTCTCTCTTGCCTCACCTAAGGGTTTCTTTATCACAAAAAAAGATTGGGACCCAGGTGGAAGCCTTGGAGATTGCGATGAGACTGCATGAGACACCGATTCAAAATGTTTCTTTGGGAGTTCAGCAGATTCACGTGGAGTTGCAAAATCTTTGCCTAGAGTTCCAATGGTTGAAGAAGGATAGAGCGACTCGGCCAAAGGTGCGAGAAGAAGTTTGGTGTCTGAAATGTAAGAGTCAGGGGCATGATAAAGATCATTGTCCTATCTTCGTGAATTATGTTGCAGGAGGAGGGTCGATGCCTCTAAGGCCAGAAGCTCAAGCCAGACTAAGTATTGGGCCCATGTTGTGGTGCACTATTTGTCAGGTAGCTGGAAAATATGTGACAGACAATTGTCACTTGCTACAAAAATTTGTATAGACACTACAACAACTCTTCTACAACTTCTGCAAATCAGTGTGTCATGATGAGTGCAATTATTGTAGCTTTGAGTTAATGATGGAGATAATGCTGACATATTAGATGTAGATAGAAAATTGTCCTCCGAATCAAGGCATTGGGGGAGCACAAGGAGGATATCAGGGGCACGAACGAGGCCGAGGCAGAGGATGAATTGCGAGAGGCCGGGACAAGTTATTTTCTACAATTATGGAGGGCCCAGACCCTACGGATGGGAGTGTATGAACTTGACGTGCCTGTCGTGCCGATACTGTACTCAATTTGACCACATGTAAGAAGACTGCCCTGTATTAATAGCTAAGATGCGGGAAAAGGGGGCGTAGCCTGAGCAACCTACCGATAACTTGTAGATGATGAGGGCTAAACCCCGTGGAGAGGATCCTAATGTGAATATCGTGCTATGAATTGGAATGACGACTGGCGAAGATAAGGGAAAGAAACCTGAAGAAATTAGATGGGTCTGTGAAGCTCCAGAAAAGGAGGTTGGGTTTGATTTACAGCATATGAAAGAAACCTTCATGGAATTGAAGAAAATATCCACTGAGGCTTCTACCTCTGGAAGTTAGGATAAGCAGTCTAAAGAAATGGACCCATCCATGATTACTACCTTTTTGGAGACTTGTATGAAGCTGCTACGCAACAGTAATCCCATGAAGTAATTACAAGAGTTGATAAATTACTGTCCCATAAAGGAAAATGCTCTTGAGGGGTCATGCGTAGTCAGAAAAATTGGTAGGCATAAGGCAAGAACAGGGCATGAGATGAGGCTCACTGCACAAATAGGGAGTACGAAATGGATCAAGTTATTTTGGATTTGGGGTTGGATGCAAATATTTTGCCTAAACAAAGATGGGAGAGAATGGGGAGACCTGCGCTGCAGTGGTCTCCGATTCAATTGAGGATGTCAAATCAGAAAAATATTATCCCCATGGGAAGATGCAGGGAGTGATAGTAGATATTGAAGGCACGAGTGTGTTGGTGGATTTCCAAGTGATAGAGATTGTTGATTACAGCAATCCCTACCTCGTGCTCCTTGGGATCGACTGAGCTATTGACATGAATGGGGTGATCAATTTGAAGAAGCAGATGATGTCATTTGAGAGGAAATCGCTTTGCGTAGTAGTACCTTTGGACCCTACAAAAGGACTGCGCTATACTGAACTGACTTGCGATTATGAAAGTGACGATGATTTGGACCAGATCTACAAAATAATGGCGTGAGACCAAGATTGGGTGAATCCGACAATAGATGGATGCATTACATGGTATTGTGAAATCTCCTGTACATCAGATTCGGATGAGGAGTTGGAACACTAGAAAAATAGGTTGCATGAAGTATCTACGTTGTGTTGTAACATGATGACTAAATCATTACACTGTGTATAATCGGAGGTAAGGAGTTTTCCTTATTATGATGTTCTAACTGACGTAGATAAATTTTTGGAAGCATTTGAAAGGAAAGTTCCTGAGAAGCATCGCTTCCAAGCATTAGATTTGGCATTGTGCGCCTGCAAGATGGTGGGTTATGCATAAAGACAATTTTGATGGATGGCATGAATATAAAAGAATGATGAGGGTGCGGTTTGGTCACCCAAAAGTGCGATTAACAGATAAATACGATGGGAGGAGTGATCCGCGCTATCACTTAGAAAAATGGACTGATGCTTATGTAGCAGAGATGCAACCGGAGTGGGTGCATTTGTTCTGTCACACTTTGGATGTAATAGCAGTGAATTGGTACTTGGAAACAGAGCTCCGCCACAACGCTAATGAGTGGGACATTTTGAGATAAGGATTTGTGATGACATTCAACTTTGAGGATGGATTTGAATGCATCAATGAAGCATTGCAGGAGGTCAAGGAAGCGATCTTTAGAATACCATAGGATGCCTTGGATTTGATTCACTTAGATTGGACCACCCAATTGCGCCAGGAATTGGAGTGCTACAATGTGACTATTGAGGAAGAAGAGGAGGATCCAAGGAACATTAATATCCCAGAGGCAGAGGATCACCACGAAGTTGAGAAGCCGCACATAGAGAATCCAGATATCACTATGCCACTAAAAACTAGACAAGTGAACATTGGAACAGAGCCAGAGCCATAGTTTGTGAAGACAGGGGACTGCTAGGATGATGCCACAGTCGATAAGGTCGTTGAGTTGCTCCACGAATATTAGGATTTCTTCCCTATGAAGTTTTCAGACTTAAAAGGAATCATATGTGATTTGCAAGTGATGAAAATAACATTGAAACTAGACGCAAGAGCTATTAAGAAAAGGCCATATCGCCTTAATCCTAAGTACAAGGAAAAGGTCTATCTGGAGTTGGACAAGATGTTGGCAGTGGGTATTATTGAACCAGTGTAGGAATTCTATTGGGTGAGTCCAATGGTAGTTCAAGAAAGAAACAGAAGGGTGAAATAAGAATTTGCATTGATCTCATAAATATGAATGATGCTTACGTTCATGATCCTTGTCTAACTCTATTCGCAGATGAGGTATTGGATAATGTTGGTAGATAGGAAGCATATTCGCTCACTAATGGGTTCTCGGGGTACCATTAGATAAAGATCGCCCCAGAAGACAAGAGTAAGACTACCTTCATGACTGAGTGGGGATGCTTTTAGTATATGATAATGCCTTTTGGAATTAAGAATGCACCGAAAATATTCTCGTGCATAGTCATTGTGTCATTCAAAGAGTTCATTCACAAGTTTTTGGAGGTATATTTTGATGATTGGATAGTGTTTGGACGAGTAAAATGCCATGTAGCTAGTTTGTGCTTGATGCTGGATACATGCCAAAGGTATCAGACCGTGATAAACTTGAGGAAGTGTTTATTTTGCGTCCCTTTTGGAATCTTGTCAGGTCATGTAGTGTGCATACAAGATTTAATGGTGTACCCTACTAATATTGCAGTCATAATTAACTTGGAGGCGCCAAGGAGTGTTAAACAACTGCGTGCAACGCTGGGTCATACTGGATATTATCGAAAGTTAATCAAGAGTTATCCTCAAATTACCACGCCGATGGAAAAATTGTTGAAGAAGGATGCTAAATTCTATTAGAATGAAGAATGCTAGTGGAGCTTGGATGGGTTAAAGGAGAAGATGGTCACCGTGCCGAGCCTAGTCTTCCTGGATTGGAAGAAGGAATTTCATGTGCATGTGGATGTGTAATGTATTTCTCTGGGAGCAGTACTGACACAGGCCGGTGAAGGAGAATTGGATTACCCAAAAGCCTTTGCAAGAAGGAAGTTGTCAAAGGCTGAAAAAAATTATTTGATGATAGAGCGCGAAGGGTTGGCTATGATGTACGCACTCCAGAAGTTCAGAGTTTACTTGCTAGCTGAACACTTTAAGGTGTATACAAACTATTCCGCATTAAATTAGCTAGTCAACACGCCTGTGTTGTGGGGGGAAATATGCAGATGGTTGATGTTGTTTCAAGAATATGATTTTGAAGTAATTATGAAGCCAGTGCGATTAAATGAAGGGCTTGATCATTTGTCGTGCATTGAAACAGGAGACGAGCCTACTAATTTGGAGGAAGGACTTCTTGACGCGTAGCTCTTGGCAGTGTTCATAGCAGACAATCATTTTGTAGACATTATCCACTTCCTTACTATAGGAACATCTCCAGAATGATACATGAGTCAACAAAAGAAGGAATTGGTGGTGTGTGCAACAATTTTTTTTGTTATTGTAGGTCACTTGTATAAGATGGGATCAGATGAGATACTACGACTCTATGTGCTTGATTTTGAATGAAGTACTATCCTAGCTGAAGCTCATGGAGGGGTTGCGGGAGGCCATTATGCAGGAAAAGCAATAGCACAGAAGATTTTACGCATTGGTTTGTGGTGGCCAACATTGCATAATGATTCCAAAGCATATTGTAGTGTGTGCGATGCATGTCAGAGAACCGGGAGGCCATCGTTGAGGGATAAGCTTCCTTTGAATCTACAGGTATCATTGCAGCCACTCAAGAAATGGGCAATTGATTTTGTAGGACCGATTCAACCTCCAAGAAATATGATGGGTGCGTGGTACATCATCACTGCGACCAAGTATTAAACAAGATGTGCGGAGGCGCAACCCGTGAAGGACTATACAGGGGAAACAACTGCACAGTTATTATTTGAATATGTGTTGACTAGGTTTGGTTGCTTGAAGATTTTAATGAGCGACCACAGTACACACTTCCTTAAAGAAATGATCACTGCACTTACTAAAGAATTCCAAGCTTATCATCAGAAGAGTACGCCATATCATCCTCAGACTAATGGGATGGTTGAAGCGTTTAATAAGATATTTGAGAATGCGCTAACAAAGGTTTACAATGCGCACAGGAATGGTTGGGATGTGCACATACCAACTATGTTATGGGTCTATAGAACTACTTGTAAGAAGCTTACTGGTCAGAAGTTGTTAAGGTTGGTCTATGGCGTAGAGGCTATGATGCCTATGGAGTACATTGTGCCTAGTATACGCATAGCGGAGTTCACAGGGATTGTGGACCGTGGAGCCTTAGAAGAGCGGCTTACACGATTGACAGAGCTTGAGGAGAATAGACAACTTTATTATATGATAGCAAGTTTGATAAATTTCCAGGAAAATTTAAGATGCATTGGTTGGGACCATATGTGATCAAAGGGATTACCGATGGTGGAGTAGTTCAACATTTGAAACTTAATAGAGATCCATTTCTGGGAAAGGTAAATGGTAGTCGACTGAAACCATACATCGGGGATCCGGCCTGATGACTACATGATGGTACCACAGTCTTAGCACTCCAGAAAGCTATAAGGAGGCACATGACTATAAACTACACTGCTCGGGTTGTAGATTTGCGTGACAAGGGGTCTGCGCAAAACATGAGGGTGTCACAGTACTAGAAGAAGCACGAAGGGAGCTACACTATAGGGGTGGAGACCACACAACGCAGCTAGAAAGTGAACATTACCATCATTGTTCATGATTTGACTGCCAGAAGACAGTTGGGAGGAGTGGGCGAACGAAATTTAAGGCATTTAAGGCTGGAATCAAGAGTGAAATTTTTGGGAATCTGCTTCCAATCTCGGATTTATGGATAGATTTTGGGGGGGAATGGTCGAATTTGAATTCAAATTCACCTATAAATTACAGGTGGCTATCCTGCGAGAAACAATTTTCATTTTGATAATTTATGAGTCATGTTATCTGTTGCACATGAACCATGAGTTCTTTTAGGATTTTCTTGCAAGGCCCATGTTTGATCAGTATTATGAGTTAGACAAAAATCTTATTCGAGATATCATGTTAGGACCAAGTCCTGCCGAAACTGCAACTGCTGGAGAGACTGTTGCCTCTGAGGGAGCTGCCCCCAAGGTTGTGAGTATGGAGGTTCCAACAACAGTGCCTACGGCGCCGAGGTCGCCTAGGCCAAAGCCTACACCAATGAGAGAGGTCCCTAAGCCGAAAAAATATAAGAAAAAGAAGTTGATGTCGGTGTGTGAGTCACTGAGGAAACATGCAACTACACAGGCGTAGTGGAAAGAAAAGACGAGCGCGAAGGAGAAGGGGAAGGTAGTAGATCTAGAACCGAAGGAGGGTGCAAAAGACATAGATATTGAAGGAGTAGACCCTATTTGAAAGTTTTGAGAGTATATCCCTCTGTGAAAGGGCAAGGTGAAGGTCCTAAAGGACCCAGATGCCGGATAATTCTCCCTCAACACTCCCCTGTTGCCAGAGAATATTACCTTTGAAGGTCCATGCTTGGTGTGGGCCCCACATATGAAGCTTGAAGACTGGGATTTGGCAGACCATGAATAGTTCCCCCACCTTGCTACCGACACCTCTTCATGCAGAGGGTTTCCTACAAGGAGTCTGGATTCACCCCGTTGGAGCTGGTGGAATGGATTTGCAGAGTCAACAAGTCAGGGTTGCTGATCTTGTTATGAGTGCCAAACTACCATTGGTCAAACATAAACCTAATTGTCATCAAGCAGTTGTTGTTCCTGGTGCACGACGGGTGCTTGTGGTTGAATGAGCCAATCCCCATAACCGACATGCTAATCCATAGGATCACATTATTATTGCACTCAAGACTGAATCTGGCCAAATAATTTGGCGGTAAGATGAGCGAGCGCGACCTCACTGAGAAGATGAAGGACAAGTTTAAGCTTGTCAAAAAGCTATGCGATATTCGATTACTAGCATTACTGACCCCATGGTCAAGATTGCCAAACAAATTTTGGCTGGCAAGGTGATGAGGAAGTGTCGTGTAGACGAGGTGTCGACACCAATAATTTCTTTAGCAGCTCAGTGTGCGGAGGGCGTACAGTTCAACTGAGTGTGCTACTTATGTAGTGATTTCCTCGTGAACTGCAGAGAGGCGCAGAACGTAGTAGGAATTTTCACTATTTGTGTTTGTTTCTCTTTATAGTGCTGGTCACATTGGACTTGCCGGAGGATAGCCAATTTCCTCCTGTGGAGAAGGATTTACCAAAAGTAGCAAAGTTCGCATCTCTTTGGGCCATGAAAGATGTTGCACAGGTAATGGAAAGAAAAGCCTTTTGGGTGCTAATGAAGGTGTGTATTTGCATGGCCATCAACCAGAAGCCATGATTATTGCCAACAATATTCAAGAAGTTGTCGAGGTAAGCATATTTCAAAGTGGACTTCCACCATATTTACATCCGGGCGTGCAAGGACCCCGACCAGAAATGGTTTGACTTACCCTACCTGGCCACAAATGACACGATTGTAGAAGTCATCAAGCATTGGCTAGTAGACTAGCACGTTCCATCCGATGAGGCTACCAATACTAGCAAGTCCGCAGAGAAGAAAAAAAAGGAAGTAGCCAGACTGAAGGTTCAGTAGTTGGTTGAGAAGAGGAAGAATGAGAATGAGGAAAAGGCCCGAGCAGAAGTGGAGCGCACATCAAAAGGATATGTAGAGTAGGAAGAGTGTGGCTCCGAAAGGAGTCAGAAATCTCCTTTGCCCCAAATGGAGGAGGAAGAGAAGTCATACCAGGGCGGTGGAGATCAAAAGGAAAGCACTCCCTTCCGGGTAAAGTGGTATAGGGAGTAGGAGAAGGAAGGACCGCGCAAAAAGAAAAAAGCCACCAAGTTGTCACTAGATCCAATTACCCTGACAGAGGGAAACTTGGATGATATTGGCGATAAGGTGTAGGATACAATAGCAAAACCAGTAGTTTGAGAAGCAACAGAAGCAAGCACTAGTCAACATATAGTTGGTTTTGCATGATATGCAGATTCAAACAACTAGACTCCAGGCAAGTGTAGCACAGAGCAGCGCGACATCCACTAGTTTGGCACCGAGGACCACTAAAGCAGCAAAGTTGGTTCGGTCAATGGATCTACGGGCAGTCGCGTTGCCTAATGGAGCTTTGAACATGGAGGCAGCTGCTGAAAAGGAAATTGTCAACACTTTGAAGAATGTGGGCCTCAACTTGGCCATGCTCCCAAGTGAGTTCCTTCACACACTATAAGCAGGTGTGATCGCAAAGATTAAGGCTCGAGAGCAATGTGCGCTGAGCATGATCAATGAATATAAGGTTAACAACGAACATATGTTCATGAAGAAGACAACAGTGCTAGAAGCATGGAAGAAAGTACAGGAGCAGAACTAGAAAACTGCAGCCATAGTGGCCAAGGCATGCAAGACAGTCCCTGAACTGCATATCCTGGAGGAAGCGCCGGTGGACGTCAAGATCAGAAGCTGGTTGAAGGTGTTCGCGAAGAAAAAAACAGAAGTGGCTAGGTTTCAGTTTGAACTGAACCTAAAGATAACATGACTCAAGTTTAATTCACAGCCTTTAACTCCACTAGAGGTCATAGAACAACGTGAGGCAATTGTAAGGGATGGAGTCGCAGCAGTAGATGCCGCGGTAGCGGATTGCACTATGATCTTTGAGTAGTCCATGGAGGTAATCACGATGCTCCAGAAAGATCCTAACCTATAGAGGTTGAACATGGAAGCTTGTGAATTGCAGCAGTAGTACGGTGAAGCAAGAGCGACAATGTGCACCGTCGCTATATCATAGCGATTGGCTAAGCTGCATGAGGCAAAATAGTTGCTCGAATA
Organism: Pinus taeda; assembly: GCA_000404065.3. Taxonomy (NCBI): domain Eukaryota; kingdom Viridiplantae; phylum Streptophyta; class Pinopsida; order Pinales; family Pinaceae; genus Pinus; species Pinus taeda. The sequence goes on from APFE030746875.1 coordinate 53,233, forward strand.
GGTAGAGGCAGCGCAAAGGAAGGGGCGGTCCTCAAGGCCAGATTATGGCCTTGGCTGGATGAGGCCTATGTTATCTCTTCCACCATTGAGGAGAAGCTAGCGAGGCTACAGAGAACACAATAGAAGATAAAGGAAGATAGTGCAGGACCAACAACAGAGTAGCTGGTGGATCAGATCAAGCATGCAGCCACGCAGAGCGCGACTGAGGTAGCAGTGACACAAGTAGAGCTGGGAGGTCTCCACAGTAAGATCTTCGTACCAAGAGAGTGACTTGGGGGGGAGTCATGATATTTGTGTGGGGGGCTTGTTGGGACAGGGTCCCCTAGGGCCAATTTTGGGGCAGAAGCCCAAGTTTTCGGGTAAAAAGCCCATGTTTTAATGTAAAAAGTGTAAAGTCTCTGCAAAATGTGGTTGCAGAGTGCATAGATGGTAAAGTGTCATAAATGGTTTTACCCTTCTCTTATGTAAGTTTTGTCAGCTTGTATATACCTACCCATGCTCCGCGGACCATGGGATTGTATAAAAAGGAGAGTCTTAAAGAGTCTAAGGCAGGTAAAAAAGGATGAAGATCAATGTAATGGGTCATTAAGAGTAAGAGTGAAGAAGTCTTAGAGTAGAAGAGAGGCTCTGCAGCTGTGTGTGAAAAGGCCTAGAGTAGAGTCCGTAGTTGAGTACGCAGACCCCTGTAGCTGAGTGCACAGGGAAGTCTTGAGCCTGTAAGAAGAACATAACCATTAATAAAGAGATTATTCCAACAATTTCTTTGGTTTGTCTATTTATTTCTGTTATGAATGAATGTACTATTATGTTATTATGAATGGTGGGTTTATGAATTAATACTGTATTGATACGCAATTTTACATGATTTACATTGTCCTATGAACGCAATTAATAATTGTAGAAATTTTGAATAATTTAACACATATTCAATGGAGATTATCCTGATCATGTACTATTGTGGAAAACATACACAATACATAAGCTCCTCTACGTTGATCATCAATATAGCAGCATCAATAACAATAAAACATCAAAAGCATTCACACATTAACACAGTATGTATCCCGGGGAAAGCATCTCGCTAAAAACCCCAACTATCTGTATATTAATGATTGAGTCATGTAACATTACAAAGTACAATGCTTATCACAAGCAATCCAGTACCAGCTCCACCTGTTACACACAATACAC
>APFE030746879.1:0-15227 GCA_000404065.3 Pinus taeda
ATATATATACACACACAGACACATACTAACACACACATTAATGGGTGTGTTTGATGTTGTAAGCGTATAATGAAACTCACGGGGGCGTAGTTAGAAGTGTGCCATGTGGAAATTGAAAGGCAGTAGGCCCACATTTCGGACATGGAACAGACCAATGAGTGTCGATAAGTTTCTAGAATACGTGAGTTTTTTCTAATCAGTTTGGGTTGGGCGTGGAGTTAAGGGATAAAAAGTTAGTTTGGGAATTTAATTGACTTATATAACTTTGTAGCAACTGTGGAGTAAGGAGAGAGATGCTTAAATTCACAGGGGCATATCTTTATTCTCAGGAGTCAAAATTTGTCGTGTGAGTAATCAAAATAAGTGGAATTTCAGCCAGAGCATATCTCGCAAGTTAAAAAAGAGATTTGGAGGAAGAAATTTCATAGAAAACAGGGAGAAATATATAGGAGTTTAGAAACAAGAATTCATTCTTAATTACAAAATTTAAAACAAATAAATTTATGCCGAAGTGTTAGAGGTGCCCTTAATTTTTTCTAGTTTTTGTTTAATTTTCGGAAAATTATTGTCTAAAAAAATACATGTATATCATTGCATAATTAAAAATTAAAAATTAAATATAACAGTAAATAAGTGAGGGTTGTTGGTCGTAAGTCAAAATATTATTAAAATTTTCCCCAAATACTCACTAGTCACAGTTTTCGATATTATGAAGTGATGTGTTCATGTTTCACGGACCCTTAACTATCGTGAACACTGACTTTCCTAAACTCACTGACTTTCCTAAACTCGCTGACTTTCCTAAACTCTGACCTTTCTGACCATCTGACTAGTCTAGTCACTTGTTGGTTTTTAAGTGTTTTTTCATTACTTTTTTTCCCTTTTAATGAAATACGACTAAATGTTCGGTAAAGAAACATATCTATATTCAACATAATTTTAAAATACAAATAAAAGTTTAACTTATGAATAGTTGAGTATTTCCTTGTTTTGATCCGGTTTAATGATTGGATTTCATCTAAGTTCTAATCGAAATTAATGAGCTAGTACGCTTAGAATTTTTTATCTATTTCTCTTGAATTTTTATAAATTCGAGAACTTGTTTAATACTTAAATTTGAGTTTTCTATGTCAAAATTCCTAAAGGTTTTTATGTGAAGAACACCTAATTTCCTACAAAAGCACATGTGAAATTTTATTAACTCTACATTATCTTCATTAGTATTGATATTATTTTTTATTTATAATTTGAAATTATTCCTTTTTTTGTTAAATGCCTTCTCTTACTGATTTTTTAGGTCTATTACAGATTATTCCAAAATGGTTAGAAAATGAATGACCGAGACCTCTAGACATATAATTCAAGAAATCAAGCTGAAAACGAAATAAGGAGAAGCGGGAGATTTAAAGATACCAATTCAAATATTTCCCTCTTTTCATATTCAGCTTATAGGACTCAAGATGCACGCAAGCACTCATGGGAAGAATTTTTTACTTCCTTTCAAGAAAGAAAATAGTTAAAATAAAAAAAATTTAGATGATGAATTTTCTTTAGATTATGAAGCAATTGGGAAAACTATGCCGCATAAAATTGAGACCACACCCAACATTTTTCCTTATTACAAAATGATTAGTTGGATTTTGATGGATGCTCATGCACTAATCTATTCCATTTATGATCATAAACAAAATATGGTTTCCTCCTAGAAGCATAAGATCCTTAGTTTTATATATAAGTTAAGTCCTCTTAAAATCCTTTTCAAAGAAAAAAACTTAGATGAATACCATGATAATGGCCTAAAAAAAAATAACAAGGATTAAAAATTAGTTATTATAGAGTGGCTTTGTGACCTTGAGAAATGAACATTGAAAATGGGGAAAGATCAACTAGTATCAATCCTCAAACTCCCTTTAAGATATATAGTCAATATGTTTTCTAGACTATATCAAGAAGTGAATCTTGAGCATTGTAAGGTTGAATGGGTTCCCCTTAATTATGAAAGTCAACTCTTCTTAACATTTTGAATTTCAACAATATAATAGATATTAGTTAATATAAAGTAAATAATTAACATGATACTTATAAATAATGTTTTGGAAAACAAATATTAAATATATAGATGCATAAAAAGAAAAAATATAAATAAAATTGGATTAAACACATATAATTGATTAATATTGTACGTGAAGGAGAAATATACAAATATGCAAGAAAATATTAAAACTTAAAGGAAATAGATGACTATTTAAAAGTTTCAAATCCAATTGAAAGACCTTAAGTACTAAGTGTAACATTGACCTTCACAACATTTGGCCTCGTCAAACATCATTCATCCATAACGCATAAAAAAAACACTATTTATTTATTTAACTCAATTGAGTTGAAAAACACTTTTTATTCATTCAACTACTTCGAGTTCTACAAGCCTCTTATACAATGACCTACAACAAGTTCATTTTTAAAATGACTCTAGTAACTGAAATAAGTATGTGCAATGTCAAGATCTAAATTATTTATTACCTAAAATATTAGAGATATGTTAATCCTAAATCAATTCACAAAGGTTCTGGTTGATTATTACTATTAACAAGTACTTTTTTTAACTACATGTCTTTGTCACAAAAAACCCTATAGAAACTGCAATCAAATGTTGCATTTCTTCATTAGTAGTTCTCTATAATATTCTCTCATCTTTGATAGAAATTAATCTATTTCTATGCTATTTGCAAGGACTTAAGATGGCGAACAACCAACTAGTTAAGCTTTGATGTTAGCTTCACTCATCAAAACATAGCTTCACTCGTAATTAGTTTAAGTGGTTTTCCATCTGATGGTATATAATTTTTTTTGTGAAATTGTAATAAACCATCATTACCCAATGCATATCTCTTATACTTTAGTATTGTCATTCTATTTTCTTCTAATTCCAATTTGACATTTTTATACCATTGGTCTGAATTAACTATTTCTTTTAGCTTTTTTAGCATCTGAGCCATGATGCTTTCGGTTGAACTAGATTTAGCTTTGAATATCCTATTGTAACATTCTTTCTAAACATCCTAGATAAAAAATCCTAGAGTTAGAGTCTAGGCAAAATTAACTATCTCATTATTCGAGAAATCTTTCCTCCAATTCTTTAAAGTAACAGTGATGTCATTTTCACTCCTCACAGTTTGTTTGAAGATAGAGGCTACATAATTCCATATGGGGGAGGTGAATGAGCATAGGTTGAGAAGGTGACCAATGGTTTCCTCCTACATACCACATAACTGACCTTTTGAAGGACCGAAAAAACCTCTTTTTCTAAGATTTTCCCAAGTCAGAATCATTTTATGCTGAACTAGCCACATCAAGAGTTTGATCTTCATCGAGTGTGGTTTGCTGCAAAGGTCTTTCCAAGTCTTGTGAGGGTTTGGATGGTCAAGTCCAGTGACTATTCTTTTGTCTTCCTTAAGGTTAAACACGCCCTCATTTTTTATACCCCATCTTAATATATCATTCAAGGTTGAAGTTAAAATTTGCCTCTTTTCTAGAATCTTTTTTAGAACTTTAGCTTGGGCTTTCAAAGGGGTCTCTTCACTATAATCTCATACCCTCCAAATTCTCTATTTCCCTTTGTCTCTTAACTAATCCAAAAAATCACTTACCCATTTTAGACCTTTGTTAATGGTGTCATTTTTTATGATGTCTAGACCTTCTATGGAGAGGTTCTATTCCTGCTACCAGTTGTCCTCCGAGAACCAGGCTAGTTTCCCATTTCTGATCTCTGAGAAACTATGCTTCTGAACTAAGGCTCTCTTCTCCCAAGCATTGTTCCAAATGTGGGAACCCCTAATGTGTCCTATCATCTGAATTTGGTCCTTTTCCTGCCAATCCATTTCATATTTTTGTTTCCTAAGCTTAGCCCATGGGTTATTTGTTTCCTTTAGCCATCGCCACCAAAGCTTTTCCCCCAAATCATTGATTAGGGTGTCCGGTCATGGAGACCTAAACCACCATGGGTTTTAGGTTTACAGAGCTTGTCCCATGCTACCAGGGCCCATTTATTTTTCTCTTCCCCTTTACCCCAAAGAAAGTTTATTTGAATAGTTCTGATCTGTTGTAAAACTCCTTTTGGGACAGGAAGGGAAAAAAACATGAAAACTGGAATAGTTTGTAGTACAACTTTTGTAAGAATTAGCCATCGTGCTAAATTCAAAGATCTGCTAGTCCGATTGTTGACTTTATTCTTCACTTTGTTTGTCACTGACTCTGAAACTTCCTTACTCATAGGTTTGTTAGTGAGAGGCATTCCGAGATATTTGGATGGAAGATGGTCTTTTTGAAATCCAAGAATCCTAGAGAGATGTCTTTGAATAGAAATATCGGCATTGAAAAAGAAAACTTTCGATTTTGTGATGCTTACCTCTGTGCCAACACCCATTGAAAAATCATGCAATACTCGTTTGAAGGCTTTGGCTACCTTTATTGTGTGTTTGCCCTGCAACATAATTTCGTCCACAAATTATTGATGAGTCAATGTGTCGCCATTCTCAGTGAGTTTTAGTTCCTTTATTCTTCCTTCCATCCTGGCTGAATTGATCGTTTTCCCCAATCCTTCCATCATAAGAATGAAGAGAAATGGGGAAACAGGATCTCCTTGAGTGAGGCCCCCTGATGGCTTGAAGGTTCTTGATGGAGAGCCATTGAGAAGGATTGAGCAACTTGTTGTGGTAACGAGTGCCATGACCCACTTTATCTAGTTGTGGTCAAACCCAAAAGCTTTAAGAATTTCCCTAATGTAGGGCCAGCTTAGCTTATCATAAGCTTTCGCAATGACCAATTGTATTATCACATCTACTTTCTTATTGTTCTTGAGGGAATGAACCACTTTGTGAGTTTGGACAATATTATTGAGAATTTGTCTAGCTTCCACATATCTAGTTTTCTCTTCTCACATGAGCGTTGGAAGTAGAGGTTTGAGTCTGTTAGCTAACTTTGGAAATGATTTTTTACACCACATTGAATAAAGCTGTAGGTCTGAATCTGTGTGTTGTTATGGATTTTCCTATTTAAGGATTAATGCTATGAAGTATTCATTAATCGCTCTAAGAACTGTTCTTGATTTTCTCGAGTCCTCCACCACATATAGAATGTATTGTTTGATTATTTCCGAGCATGTTTTGAAGATGTCTACATTGAAACCATCCGAGCCTAGAGCTTTCGCGTTGTGCATCTCTTTGATTACTTCATTGACTTCTTCCTCCGTTACTAGCATGTTGAGAATATAGTTATCTTCCGTGTTCACCAGTTTTGTAATATGCTTTGTGAAGCTCTTAATGAATCGAGATCTGTCTGCAATGGCCTCCTTTGCTAGGCTTTGAAAATGTTGTAGCATAATTGATTCCATTTCCTTGTGAGTGTTCAACTCTTTCCCTTGAGGATCTATGAGTTTTATGGTGATCCTATTATGAGCCCTGTGTTTCATAGTAGACTTGTTAAAGAACCTGGTATTTCTCTCCCCTTCTTTAATCTATTGTACTCTTGGTTTCTATCTCGAGAATATTTCATCCTGCTCACATCTACTGTCCCATTCCTATTGTAGAGAGTCATATGCCTTTTCCTTTCCTCTGTGAATCCTCCCATGACGAGAATTTTATTATTTTCATGTAATTTTCTTTCCACTTCTCTTTCGGATTCAAAAATGTTGCCAAAATCATTTTTGTTCCATTCTTTGAGACTTTGTTTGATGTGTTTGGGTGTATGATGGAAGAGGAACATTTTTTTGCCTTAGGTGGGCATGTTGCCCACCAATTTCCAATAAAAGAAACTTCCAACTGGATGGGCGAGTCGTACGAGCCTCCAAAAGGAAGGATCAAAGATGCAATAGTGTGACCGGGGAGTAGGAGATCCTCTCAAATTATGAATCTATCTAATTTTGAGGCAACTTGGGAGTGCCCCCTATCCTGTTATTCCATGTGAAGGTGCCATTTATTGTATCCATATTCACCAGTCTCATGTTGTCTAAGTGGTTCTAGAAGGCAAGTGAGTCTCGTCCGAGCATTCTGCTCCCTCCTTTTTTCCCTTTGAGAGATCTAATCGTGTTAGAGTCCCCTCCCATAATCTAGGGGATAATCGAGTGTCTCTCTCAGCTCCTCTAGAGAGGTGAGGAGCCTAAGTTTGTCTTATAGAAGTTAAGGACCATAGACATTTGTGATCAAGTACAAAAAATTGTCCCCCAAAGGTTTTATTGCCATTGAAAGATGATTTCTCGATGCCTCAACATCCATGATCTCAAATTTCTGAGGATTCCATAGGGTGAGAATTCCCCATGCTGTGGTATTTACATTGACTTCAATATACTCATATTTGTTAAGCCAATTGCTATGTATTTCTCTAATCCTGTCTACTGAGCATTTTGTTTCCTATATAAACACCATGTCCAATTTTTCTTCTTTTATTCTGTTACTCAGATTTCTTTGCTTACTTTTACTAGTTAGCCCCCTAATGTTCCAAGTTGTGAGCTTCATAATGATATGTTTGTGAAAGAGTAACTCGTGAGATATTTTATCTTATGTGAATTAATCAAGGGTTTCCCACATTGTGACAGGAGATCATTTTGTCTCCTTCTTCCTCTTTTCTTGACGAGGTTTTTGGTGGAGTGTCTTGATGTAATCTTCATTGTTTTGACCCCTTAATTTTTCTCGCTGTCATAGTTCCTTTTGACTCTTGTAGCCTTTGTTTGAGACCTTCGAAGGAATAGTTGTTGAACTCTATCAAACTCATCTTGAGGGAGAGATTCAATCCCTTTGTTAGCTCCTTGTTCTAGAAACTTTTCTAGTTCAAGGTTCTCCCTTTCGAGAATCTTTTGTAGGTCTTGGTCCTCCGTTCCTCCCTCACTTCGGTTAGTCTCCTGGTCCCTTCCAAGTCCCATAGTGCTTGTTTGGTCCTCCTTAAGTTCATTTTTTACCTGTATGATAACCATGCTATCCTTTTTTTCTTTCTTTGTATGAATGTCCTTCAGTTCCTTATTCTCTCCATTCTCTCCCCCCCCCTCCTTCTTCTAAAATCTCAAAACTATTGTCACTTGGTGGATTCTTCTCACTAGGTTTCTTTTGGTGCTTATTTTCCCCTCCTTCCCCTCTGCCTCCCACTTTGGTGAAACATTCACGGTCTTTTCCTGTGTTGTTTTTGAGGTTGTCCTCTTCTTTTTTGAGTGGGAAGTCTCTGAAGAGGTTCCCATGTTCATGACATTTATGGCATGTGAATGGGATGTGTTCGTAGTGAGCCACCTATACCCATTCCTCACCATATACCTCTAGGGTGACATCATGTGAGTGCTCCCCATAAGTCCATTTCTACACATATCCACGCGAAGGATGTATACTTACCTCACAAAGTTGCCTATGATAGCTTTATAAAATGTCCTAATTTGTTACCTATAGCTTGTAAGGATTCCAGCAGCGAGTAATATAAAGGTGAGGAGTATAATCTAATTCATATCGGGACCCACGTGAATGTTTCTCACTCTGGAACAAATTTCATCATCCAAGGTCACATGTAGAGGCCTACAAAAGCATAGAAGTAGGATCCTCCTTCAAATATTGTGTCTTTATCCTCCACATTAGTGAAAATCACTGTAAAAAACCTTTGGACCCAAGATGTATATTTATTTCTCCTTTTGGTTTCCAAGTGTTTCTTATCCATGTGTACAGTGCTTTCTTAATGGACCAAATACCCATAAACTTGGATATGACCACATAGGTTGGGATATGATCTCTCTGAAGGTGTAGTGCACCATCATTTAAGACTACCCCAGGTTTGATATTAGACTTGGTCTTGTAGGGTCCCATTCTAGATCTACCCTCCATTCTATGACTATTGTATCCAACTTGGGTTTAGTTTTGTGCCTCCTTGTGGGTGCCTTCCTTTTCATGGGATTTGTTGCTTTCGGGCTGTTGAGTACTAGCTTCCTTTGTCTCTACCTCCTTTGAATTCCATAGCTTGTTCAAACTCATCTATGTGCCTCTATTTGAAACCACGCTACTATAGGAGGGAGCTCCATGCCCCTCCATAGTTACCACCTCAATTGTGTCGCCCCCTCTTCAAAACCCAAGTGGCTTCTCGGAGCCTCCTTCTTCCAACCACTCCTAAAGAAACTCAACTTTTTCATTTGCTTCAACTCTATCAAAATGTTGAAAGTTAACCGAGCCATATATGATCTCTATCAAAATCTTGAAAGTTAACCAAACCTCATATCAAATTTAAAAAACATAAGTATGTGTCAAGTATAAAAATAAGCTTCTGCATCATGACAACATTTAGCCTCATCCAAAATTTGCCAATCATACAATATCAAAATTTAAAAACCATTCTTTATTCACTCAACTGTATCCATCTCTACAAATCTCTTATACAATGACATGTAGAAAGTTTTCTTTTAATATTACTCCCATAACTTAGACATTTGGTACAGTATAACAATTTTTAAAAACACATTATTTATTGACTCAACTGCGTGCATTTCTACAAATCTCTTATACGATGACCTACTCCAAGTTCATTTTTAAAATTATTAAAGTAACTGAAATAATCATATAAACATAAATATATGGAATGTGAAGATAAATAAAACTGTATATAATCTAAAATGGGATACATATATTAATATTAAAACCTTTTTATATAAATTAATCCATTATGATTTTATTTGCATGGAGTTGAGATTGCCAACAACGAGCTAACTTGTGCTTAAATCACAGCCAAAATCAACATTGCCAAAACACGATACGAGATGTTCCAACGCACGGTAATTTCATATGTGACTACTAGGATACATTCCATTCATCCAGCTGAAGGTCTGCTACAGACTTTTGCTGACCGTGAGGAGGCTAATCAGTTTCTTACAAACATCTAAGATTATTCTTAACCCAGTATTTATTCAGATTTTATTAAGTGTTAAATAGATTTAAGATACACAAGATAATATTCATGTAAAGACTTGACATCAATTACCTTCACATAATAATATAGATCAAGTAAAGTGGCTCATCAATACAACATTATTTAATAAACCCAGTGTTCATCACAACATAAAGAGCATTATAAAAGAAGTAAATGTATAAACACAAGAATTTATATAATAATCTTCTTTATTGATAATGAGTTAATCTTACAGAATCAAGAATGTAGGGGTGTGAGTACTGAGCAGCACACCCTACTATAGGCCTTTGTGGACACAACTCAATTGCCTTTCTTCTACATTCAGCACTAACGTAGACTCCTTTTGTTGTAGGCATAGACAACTTATATTCTTCTTCTATAGTTATTATGCCTTAGACTTTCTAAGACATGCCTATTTATACAATCCCATGGTCTGCACACTATGGGTATATCTTCAAAAGGTAGTCTTAATTTACATAAAAGAGGGTAAAAACCATTTTTGGACACTTTAATTAACTACTTGCTCCACTACAGTGACCATAATTTCTGCAAACTTTACATCTTTTTATATAAAACATTGGATTTTGCCCCAAAACTTGGGCTTTTACCTCAAAATTGACATAGGGGATCTCATCCCAACAATTAAAATAAATAAATATAACTGTATAGTATTGTACATAAAGGAGAAATATTAAAATATATAATAAAATATTAAAATTTAAAATAAATAGATGACTATCTAAAAGCATCAAATCCAATTGAAAAACATTAAGTGCTAATTATAACATTGTACCAATTAGCCTTGTCAAATATAGTCCATCCACAAAGCATTAAAACAACACTATTTATTTATTCAAGTGCATCTAGTTGAAAACAACTATTTATCCATTCAACTACTTCCACTTCTACCATCCTCTTATACAATGACCTACCACAAGTTCATTTTCAAAATGGTTCTAGTAAGTAAAATAAATATGTGCAATTTGAAGAGATAAACTATCTATTATCTATATCTATAAGCCCAAATAAACTGGCCAATGATAGATCACAATGAAAGAGCTTGATATTAATTATAAAATTACTTATTTATACATGTGTAATCTAGGTATGATGCAATTGTGTATTAGTAACTTATTAACCCTAAAAAAAATGTAAAACTAATTTCATATTATACAATATACAATAACAATCTTGAATTATTATTTACCATTCTCCTGTTAATCTGAAAGGACATGTGACATGCCAGGTAACCTTCTAAACTTTTCAAACTTTTGAGGTCCTAGTGGCTAAGATCTTCTATGAAGTAGGAAAATGTATCACATGAATAACTTTGGCCTCCACATAATGTTGAATCAGGTGATATTTGGTGTAAATATAATTGCTTCAAGAAACTTGGGATTTCTCTCCAATTGAATTTCATAAGAGTTGTAGAATAGTAGTGGAGTTGAAGGCTTTTATTTCTCCTACAAGTCTTTAAGTATTTTGTGAAGCCAAATGATTCCTTTTGCAGCTTGGGCTATTGCAACATATTCGGCTTTGGTTGTAGAATCATGAGGAATATATTGCTTGGGTGATATTCAACTCATGGTTGGGGTTCCAAGACTCATCAAATAACTAGAAGTAGAGAGTCCATTCCCCTTATCTCTATCAAAATGAGAATTTGAATAGCTAGTGAGATGGAGATCTACAACTTTAGAATATTTGATGTCATATCTTTGATTGCCTTTCAAATACTTGAACACTCACTTAGCTGCATTCCAATGACCTTCACAAGCCGGTTGTGCATGGACTTGGAAAGTATCCTACAATAAAATCTATGTGAGGTTATAAAATTAAAACTTCCAACAAGTTGCATTTACTTGGTTGGATCTTGAAACATACTTCTTTTAATGGAAGTAAGCTTCAAACTCTGTTCCATAGTAGTGATAGGCATCTGAAATCTATGGAATAGTTGTCCAATATACTTTAGATCTATGCAATAACTGTCCAATATACTTTTTGTGAGAAATGAAAATATATTTGAGTTTGTGATCAAGTTCAAACACTAAATAATAATGTAATAAACCCGCGTCAAAATCTTTCAATAGATCTCTTTTAACTATTATGTAGTCATAATTGTTTCCTATTATCATCAAATCATCTAAATATACAACTCACTTACCAATTTCTTAACAAAATGAGTTTCATCATATAATAACTTATAATTCAAATAACTTATAATTCAACATGAAAAGGTATTCAGTTAAGTTTTCATACCATACACAACATTCTTGATTAAGTCCATACAAAGCCTTAACCAATTTAAAAAACACAAGTATTATGTGTTAAGTATAACACATGAATCAGGACAAAATTTAGCCTTATCTAACATTTGTCAACCATAAAATATAACAATTTAAAAAGCATTCTTTATTCACTAAACTCTATCCATTTCTACAAATATCTTATGCAATGAACCACTGCAAGTTAGCTTTTAATATAACCCCATAACTGAGACATTCCATAAGGTATAACAATTTTAAAAAACAAATTATTTATTGACTCAACTGGGTGCATTTCTACAAATCTAGCAATCGTTTCATCAATGTAATTTAAAGAACAAAATCAAAAGAACTTAAAACATCACGAAAACACGAAAGGTTGAGCCTAGTAGTAAAAGCCATAGCGTTCATCCACAAATAGGGTAGGAATCATATTACGAACTAACAACTATTAATGCATGCTCTTACCATGACAGATTTGCTTTTAGGAATGCCTCATTAAATTAATACAATCACTAAATTAATACCTCCTTTAGGAATGCCTCATTAAATTAATACAATCACTAAATTAATACCTCATTTAGGAATGCTTTCTTAGCATTTGGAAAAAGGTCATGCAAAGATTTCAAGTTTTGTGCAATTATCTGACAACGTTGCTACCAGATAGTAAAAAAAAAAACGTCAAAACCGTCTCGAGACCAAAAGATTTGAAACAGGAGGAGTTTTAGACTATTTACTCACCCGTTCAGCTACACTGTGAGGATCCGAAGATTGACCTTGACGAGCCCTTACACGGATACTTGGAGCACCATTCAAAGCTTCTCCACGAGTTGACTGGTCAATAGGGCCATGTCTTATTTCAATACTTCTACATGACTCTCTAGATATAGTGCAAACCCATACTCACATCCATATAAAATAATAGGGGTGACGAGAGTCTCGAAGGGGAAATTACTTTACTCCAAACCCAAAGATCACTCATCTTACAATATTTTTTAAGCCCATAGTAAGATTTCTGACCTCCTATAATCCTTTCCTTAATGCTACATTTCGAGTTGATGTGATAATGGATGCCCATAACTAAATATTGTGTTAGAGTCCTATGATTGATAGGATGAAATGATGATTGAATATTTTCTTTCAATATATCAAATTGTAATTAATATTACACGTTGCAAATGTTTCCCAAAGAAAAAAAATAAAAATAAAAATAAAAAATGAAAAGAGTGTATGTAAAGATAAAAATATAATAAAAGAATTAAAAAAAAAATATTAAAACAACCCCGTGAAAAGAAAAAGAGTGAAAGTTATGCAAATTCAAATGCCACTAGGAGAAAAATAGTTTTGTTTTGAAAAATAAATTAGGAATTGTGTGCACCTTGTTTTAAATGCCATAATCATATATATTTGTTTGAATCATACAATATAATCATTCTCAAACACATTTGAATTTTTGTTGTTAGACTAGACAATAATTTAACCAAATTGTTTAAACTTGGTTAAAATTATGTAGATAGGTGAAATTATTGATCCAATTGTTTAAGCTGGATTAATAATTTAAGTTTGAAGGTTAGAAATTAGATTAGGACAAATCTCTCCTCCAAAGGAAAATAAGAAGGGTCTACACATTTAAATGTACCCCTCGTTTCTAGCCTTTCTTTCCAAAATTAGGATGAAAAACATTAAAACTTTATTATTCATGCTTTAAAGAGATATAAGATTTGTCCTAACTTTTTCACCTATAAACAAAAGTGAAAAATGACAATATGTTATGTCATCTAGAGGATAAATGGCGGGCCCAATCTAATATGTGTGTCCTTTACGATGGTATTCCATAGTCCTCAATGCTTTTCGTTCCTTTGTGCCCTTCGTAACGTTATCGATGGACGGTGGGTCCGAAAAGGTGGTTTCACTCATCGTGATTGCACCTTATGTGTGACCCTCTCATTCTTTTGCAACCCCCCTCTCAATACCGTATACCACCCTCCACCCCTCTGAAAACTACCTAACCCTCTCCTTCCAAAAAATGGTTCCGTGCACCTATACCAGTAACCCCTCTATGACATGTGTCTAATAGTTTTCCGTACCCGTTATGGATTTAATATTCATATAAGTTATGACTAAACCTCCTAACAATCCTGCACCTTTAACGAATTATTACTTAACCATAAAAATATCGTTATCCATTACTAATACACCCTTTGTTGAATCTAATCCTACACCAATGACGGCAAGGAAAGGTATAACAACTCTAGACATTCAAATGTTCACTTCAATTATAATCATGTTGTTAATGATGAACATAAAAAATGGCATTGAAAAAAATATACCTTTTGTGGATTACATAACCATAAATTTTCTAAGCGTTGGAAAAGAATAACAACAACCAAAATGAGGAGGCATGAAAGACCATCTCAACAAAAGGTAAACAAACATGCTAAGAAGATCTGGAGGAAGAAAATGTATTGCAATCATTGCAACAGAGGTGGTCATCCGAGGGCCACATGTTGGAGTCTCCATCCAAAGCAGCACCTTAAAGACAAAGTTTCGGTGTATGAACGAGGTGAAACAATTGTTCGACAAGCAAAACCACCATAGGGGGATGAGCCATTCATAGGGATAAGTGAAAAATGGTTTCTAGATATCTTAGATTGTCATGGTAGTGATTTTGTAATCATTTGTTGCATTTTAAAATGTAAAAGTGATGATATGTTTTCCATCACTTGTTAAGCAACAATGATGTCTGGTCTTGTTTTGAGTTGCATGATAAACTATGAAAGTGATGTTGTGTTTCCAGCACTTGTCAAGGAAACAAAAGTGTTTGACCTTATTTTTGTAAATCATGTGATGTAGTGATGACGTGTTTTCCATCACTTGTTGAAGAAACAATGATATGTACCTTGTTTTCGTAGCTCGGGTATTGTCTCCATTTTGATGTAAACTTGACCACCGAGTATGTGTTATAAAATTGTGGAAAGTATGGGATGCTTGGGTCATTAATTGGTCATGAAACTCAAGCATGTAATTTTAAAAAATAATGTACGATAGGTTGCACAGATTGCAGGTGTCAGCTCATTGCTTAATGCTGTGAAGAACAAAGGAGAAGGAGATGGAAGCATGACCTTTTTCAGGGTGCTTGTGATGCAGATAAGGTACAAAGAAGTTGCATAATATTTTTCATGCCTTTGGAGGACCAAAAGCTCCTAAGTGGGGAGCATTGATCTAGGTGGCTCTAGGGACACACGCTGGACAAAGAGGGCTTATGGAAGCTCAAACCGAGACCAAAGCGTAGATCGTGTCGTCCTCATCACAACAGTGTGGAAGATTTGTCAATTTGAGCTCGTATGTGGGAAAATGAGCCAGTCATATTTTTGGTCAAAGTTGGGTTATGGGCCAGGTTTAAGTGTCCTACAATTTGACCAACCTCGGGGCATGGAACCTGCATACCAATTCTTTCTTACCCTTCACAACAAAGCCTTCATGTTGGTTGATGTATATCTCTTCTTCTAGATCCCCATGAAGAAATAATGTCTTCAAATCCATCTATTCTACCTAAAAATTAAAAGAAAAAACAACATATAAAAGTAATCTAATGGAAGCTAACTTGGCAATAAGAGAAAAAATATCACGAAAATCATTTCCTCATGCCTGGGAATAACCTTTTTCTAGCAGCCAAGCTTTGTATTTCTCCATCTTTCCTTTTTCCTTAATCTTCTTCTTGAACACCTAGTTACATCAAATGGGTTTTTGAGCGAGCAACTCCACCAGATCCCAAGCCTCATTTTTATCCAAAGACGCCACTTCATCAACCATTCCCTCCTTCCAAATTTTTCCATCATCTGAATCTACTACCTCCTTGACAATTCTAGGATCATCATCAGTAATAGATAGAGAAAATGTTGAATAGAAAGTAGATAGACTATAAATTTATGGCTTCCTTCTCTCTCAAACTGATCTTCTCAAACATGGGAATCTTCCTCTTCTAATTCTTGTGGTGTTGTAGAGTTTGATTCTTCCTCCTTTAGCTCAAACTCTATATTTTGA